>VMOF01000220.1:8303326-8333326 GCA_011764245.1 Trialeurodes vaporariorum
CCAGTGAGGTTGTCAAAGTTAGCCATCCTTGGATGTTCACGGTGCATCAGGTGCATGCATACAGATTGCTCGATATCTGTCCACACGGAGAAAAAACTGGTATAATTTACCATCATGATAGCTGATTTGACCTTAGCAAAAAATGATGGTAAATTTCGCCAGAATAATGGACAAAGAGTCACCAGAGGGTGATTTGGCTATGATCTGGTGACTGTCCATCATTCTGGTTTTACCATCTTTTTTTGCCAAGGTCAAAATCAGCTATCACGATGGTAAATTATACCAGTCTTTTTTCTCTGTGCACCATCTTGGATTTCATCAAACGCCTCTTGTAAGTTTATTATTGCATTTTATGACTTCTGATGCCACCTATGGACTTTTCAGGTGATTTTACATTAGATTATAAACTCTTAATTGCTGTAGCAAAAGTTTGCAACTGACCCTTTGGGCCACTGGAGCGCTCAATGGCATATGGCCTCTATCTCGCGTGAAAGCTAGTGCGGACAAAAACTCTCAGAGAATAGCACAAAGATTCGAGAGAGGAAGTTGTTGCGGGTTGGCGCGACATTCTAGTAGTATAGAACAAGATAAAAGCTCAGCGCAAGCCATCCAATTTAGTATTTGCATAAAGATAAATATTGTGCCGCCATTTTCTTTTTTTAAAACCTCTTCCCGCGCGCTTGGAGAGGGTGGCCCTTTCTGCAATGCGCGCGGATAGATACGATTTGACTTGAAATTTGATCGTTGGAGAGATGTCAGAAGTTGGAATATTAAATGAGCAAGTCTCGTCCCCTGACCCCCCCCCCCCCCGCCCCTTTCTCTCCTCCCATTCCCTCGCCCCACACTGTCTGAGGCTGCGTAAATGTAATGAAGAAAGAGCTTCATTTTTTACACCCCCCCCCCCCCCGACCACTTGGCAGATCCCCCCTTTATCTCGAAATCCTCCTCTCTCATGCCCCTGTTCCCTTCCGTATATATATATGTAGTTTTTACTCCACATTTATAATCTTCCGATTGCTCCTTTTTGTTGTGCTTTTGTGTGATTTGCAGCTTGGATGGGGCGACCGTCATTTTTAACCCCCTTGATCGCTGCCACCTCCTTTCACTAAATGCCCCCACCCCCTCTGCTCCATCCGTTTGTCCTCTACAAATGAATAATATGATTTACTTGTTGCAATTTATTTCATTTCACTCCACTGTTGAATTTGTGGGTGAAATTTTATGGCCTTTCCTTATTCCGCTTTTTGTTCTGACAGTTTTTGCCCTCTCCTTATTCCCCCAGGAAGGACAATTTATTTGATCTTCAAACTTCGGAGGATATCAAATTATAACTCAACTTCCGGACGTCCACGGAACGAAATGAGTGATAAAATTGACCATATTTGCGGTTGATTTTCAGTCGGCCTGTAAACGTATATGCAAAGCCGAAAAAGGAAAATAAATTATAAATATGGTCCTATTCCACTCGCAAGAATATAAATATTGATTCCGGGAAAAAACTAACAAAAAAAAAAACAAAAAAAAAAGCCGTAAAAAGTAGCCGCAGCCAGGAATTAGTCTTTCTCTCTCCCTTTGCCCATTTAAACGAATGTGTTAGAAAAGGACAGAGACATGGGCTACAGTCACGTGACAGCCACATTATTCATCCTTTTCTAACACATACGTTTAAATGGGCCAAGAGAGAGAGAGAGAGAGAGAGAGAGAGAGAGAGAGAGAGAGAGAGAGAGAGAGAGAGAGAGAGAGAGAGAGAGAGAGAATCGCCACCTCAGTTTCAGGAATAGGGGATTTTCATCCGGTTCCCTCCACAATTTGCGCGGCGAGCTGGCACAACTCAAAGAACAAGGGATCGCAAGCCTTGTACAGTTGTATATAGCAGCTCATGAGTGTGTGTGTGTGTGTGTGTGTGTGTGTGTGTGTGTGATCCTATACTTGTTACTTTGAGAGAGACAAAATGCTCAAATGCACGTAAAATATAGTAAATAAATCACAATAATCGCAACTGTTGCTAAACGATCAAGGTCAGGCTCCAAGTTCTAAAACAGCGATCGGGTACGTGTATGTCTTTGAGTGAGTGAGTGTGCGAGTATGCGCGATGTTGCTATTTTAATTTTATTGGCGTCTCCCTCACCTCTCACCCTCCCCCTCCCCCTCCCCCTCCCTTTCCCACCATCCAACCCCTTCTCCCCTTCCGTTTAGATGCTCTCTCTCTCCTCTTTATTATCATATCATGACGCGCATGATTCAGAGATCGGTGGAGTCAAACGTGCTGTATCGACTCCTGGTCCTCCGGCGGTCGGATGCATTAACCAACCACAGCTGCGCGCCTCAGAGCGCGTGCTCTATGGAAGCAAGCTCCGGCTGCCGACTTCGCTTCTCCGTCATCGCCTCACTCGTGACGTCACCGTCCGACCGATGCAACGTCCATCGTCTAACTTCGCACACACATACCCTTCCGCCGCAAAGTGAAATTGAAACGTAGAATTCTCTTGAAAGCACGCTGACAAAAAAGATTATTAAAGCATGGCGATATATGTGAACCAATGTAAGGGTTATGGTGAAATCACCAGAATTTCTAGTATTTGTACCACAGTCCTTGGAAATCATTGGCGCAGCGTGCAATTTGGCAACGTTGCAGATCGTCCATTTGAACCCATGAAAAAGATCGAACTATTGGGTGTTCGGTGAACACCTTCACATTCGAACTTTTACATGGGTTTAAATGGACAAAGTACAACATTGCCAAACTTCACGCTACGCTACTGTTGAAAATGTTAAGGGAACTCTAGTTTTTTAACCATATATTCTGTTCAGGGGCGTGCCGTGGTTTCCAGAGGGGGGGGGTGGCAAGAATCAATCTTGCCGCCCTCCGCGAACAAAATTATAAATTTGATGTTTTTTTTTTTTTTTTTTTTTTTTTTTTTTTTTTTTGTTCACCCTGATTTGCCCGCCCCCGAGAGTGCAGCCCGGGGCAAGGGTACCCACATGCCCCCCCCCCGGCACGCTCCTGATTCTGGTATTAACACCAGAACTTTCTGGTCAAAGTTTTAGACTTTCAGTGGTTCACAAATCGTTGTGCTTCTGGTAATATTACTAGAATTCAAGGATTATTTTTTTCAGTGTGCACCGTGCAGTATGCTGAACAACGAATGAAGCCAAGTCGATGGCCCTGTGGTGGCACGTGATATTTGGCAACCAGGCAAGTTTTCCATTTAAACGTAGGTAAAATAATCGATTCTTGCGGAGGCTGACAGCCTCTGGGAGAATCGATTGTTTTACATTGGTTAAATAGGAGGAGGACACGGTTGACAAATTTCACGAGCCGCCACTGCGATGGCCTAGCTTATATCGAAAAATATATTAATTTTTCCCAGAGATAAAAGGTCTATACTTGTTAGCTACAGTAAGCTAGTGGTAGGGCGGCAAAATTGTAAGCTTCCCCCACTCCCCTCCTCAAAAGCCCTAAATCTTCCCGAGTAAGAGGGAGATACAATTATATTATTCAGTTCTAAAAATTCCAAAGAATATCAACCACAACACATTTTTAAACTTTCAAGCTTTCAGCTTTTCAAGTCCGGAGCCGGGTCTATCCAGGGACAAGTATAGACCCAACGCAAATCTTCGATGAGTTCGATGCGATGAGTCCAATAGGGTTTTATCGAAACAATAACTAATAGTCGCCTACTGTTAAGAGATGGACGCATAAGTTAGGTTTTCTACATGGTTTAAATTATTATTATTGTTATTTATTTATTTTTTTTTTAATGCAGAGGAACGATATCTGATCAATTTAATGTCTGAAAATCAGTGGCGAGGCGTGCGATTTGGCAACGTTCCTTTTTCCCCATTTAAACAGATTAGAAAGGTCGAAATGCCTTGTCATCGCCGATGACTGAAGCGTTCGACTTTTTTGGTGAATTTAAATGGAGGAAATACATTGTTGCCAAATTTCACGCTTCGCTCTCGCTGAAAATGTATAAGACCTCAATAAATTGAAATTTTGACTCAAAAAGCGACATTTCAGGAAGCTTTTGATGTAGAGCAGTTAACCACTACAACAGTATAAAGCGCAACTTTCGGCTGTTGTGTCGTTAGTTTTGTTGAGCCTACGAACAAAAATGAACCCACTTTGACATTCTGATTTTTGACCCGCCGAGTCACTCGTTCCCACCCACCGAGCGACCACCGCGCACTTTTCCTTGTCTTTCCACACAAATTGCTCTTAATTTCCCGGAAACCCATCAATAAAGTCCTCGCAAAGATTGTGCTCAAGTATAAACAACTAACTGTTGAATTGTGTCTTTAGAGGTGTCAGAGGCGGGGGAAAGGGGGATGAAGAGAAGGAGAGAGAGAGATAGAGAGAGAGAGAGAGAGAGAGAGAGAGAGAGAGAGAGAGAGAGAGAGAGAGAGAGAGAGAGAGAGAGAGAGAGAGAGAGAGAGAGAGAGAGAGAGAGAGAGAGAGAGAGAGAGAGAGAGAGAGAGAGAGAGAGAGAGAGAGAGAGAGAGAGAGAGAGAGAGAGAGAGAGAGAGAGAGAGAGAGAGGGGGGTGATTTGTTGTGTGAGGTCTCGCAACTGCAACTGCACTCTACGGACGCGCGCGCTCGCTCGAACTCACGTGCGCGTGAAAGGAATGATCACGCGCGCTAAACACTTTGTGAGTTGATGCCTGATGCGCGGTGGACGGTGGACCAGACCCGGGTGCGTTTTTCTCGTTGATGGATGATGAATAACCGATCGAGAATGTGCTGTAGTTGGCGCTTGCGCCAAATGAGCGGAGTATCGCACTTGCACTCACACTCACACTGAAGAACCCGAGCGTGATTAGTAATTTTCTGTTATCGCCTGCACTTTTGTCAGCTGCTGCGAAGTTCATTCTATATTTCTTATTCCTTCTGTTCTGTTCTTTTTTTTTTTCTTAATTTTAGTTTTTTATTCTTTTTCAGAACGAACAGCTGGACTCTCTGCATGCAATTCTTCTTGAAATCCATTTCGAGATTGTTTACAAACACGACGCGATTGTTTGTCCGACGAATTATGAGAATGTTCATGTTCCAATGGTAACCCCCTCTCTCTCCCTAGCTCCCGCCTCACCCTTTTCACTCTATCTCTCTTGCTCTACTCTCTCTTTCTCTAGCTCATACATGCCCTTACCTTGTTGAAACAAAGCATTTAAAATTTGAATTTTCTTCCGCTGTTTAGTTGTCTTCTTATTTAATTTTTACTTATTAAAACTTCCTTCAAGTTTTACGAGAAAGTACACCGAAAAAAATAAATTTGTAAAATCAGTAAAATAAAGAAAATGCGAATGTTATACCAGTCATTTTTGATAAAATTTACTGTACTTGTAACTAATTTTACGATTTGGATCATGAATTTTGCATATGTTTTGATTGGTTTCACAATTTGGATTGTAAATTTTTCCAATTTGTCTGTAAATTTTATTATCCAAAACATTGTGACTTTGGTAATTATTATAGCTGTCATGCCATGACAGCCATGTAAACAGCAAAATTCACATGTTTTGGATTGTAAAATTAACAATTGAAACAAAAAAATTACAATCCAAATTGGAAAATTATTAAAACTTAAGCAAAATTGTTTTTTCTCGAATAGTAAAATGAGGAATAAATTCAGTTGGTTTCATCAAAAATAACTGGTAGAATTAACATTTGTTTCAATTTACTGATTTTACAAAACTCAATTTCTTTTTTAGTAATATAATTTTTTCCGTATAATCATGCCAAAAACATCATGTAAGTATTGTTAGTGCAATGGTCCCTAAAGTCGATATTTTTGTTTCTGTCTTTTAATGCGATCGCTTTTGTAAATTATCAAAATCAAATCAAAGCTTTCATAATTTCCTGTAACCCGCCTACAATTTGCGAGTCCTATTAAAGTGCATTCGTTTTCATGACTACATAGATTTTTATAGATCTACTCTACACAATTTTAATTTTTTATTTTATGTAAAAGCGACACCACATTGTTGACACCTCATTGCCAGCCGCCCGAATGACATGGCGCATCAACATTTTTACGATTTTTCAGGAGAGCAAAATGAAGATTTGGCAAAACTTTAAAAAAGCTTGATACGCCTTTTCATTTTTGCTTAGTGAATCAAAAAATATTCAGGATTAGAAATGAGCTTTCAATTAATCGAAACAGCGCCGTCGAATACAGGTATGAATCAACTCCTAACTCAAAATGTCAATGCGGTTACGAAGAAAAATCAATGTTCACTCTCTCAAATTATGCAGGTAGTTAAACATTCCTACATAACGGATCTGATTTTGCATATACAATTGATTGAAGGCGCTCGGGTAGACATTATCTATCAAGTAGAGGTCGTTTCCCGAAAGTTGGCCGATGACAGACAGGTATGTTTACTGCGCAGAGACGAGTTTGCGTTTTTGCGCATGTGCAAGAACGCAAACACGTCTTTGCGCAGCGAGCCACATGATCTGTCATCGGCCTCCTTTCGTGAAATGAGCTTTACTAACAAAAATACTAGTAAAAAAAAAAAAAAAAAAAAAAAAAAAAAAAAAAAAAACTAACAATCCGCGATTGGTGTCTCAGTGTCTCAATTATTGGTGAATAAAAAACTGAATCATGTGAGGCGCAGATTTAATAATCTCAGAAACGAGTGGGTATTAAAAGGGTTAAACTCGCGTCCAATACGGCCGCACTGAGCATCACCGCAATTTTCATCAACTATGTAAACCAAACAGATAAAGAAGAAAGAAGAGAACTTTCTAACCATACAGTTGAAAAACACAGGTGTTTATGCACTAACTCGGGTAGAAAACGAGAAAACCAGCCTGGGTCAGCGTAACGAGTTGAAATCTCTAGCTTAAACTAATATTTTACTCAGTAGCGGATCCAGGATATTGCCCTTCTCTCTCCTTCCGGTAACTTGAATGCAAGCGTTAGAAAAGGATAGAAGACGGGACTGAAATCACGTGACTGCCTTTAATCCGTCCTTATCTAACACACACGCTCTAATGGGAGAAGAGAGAGAAGAAAAAATTCCTGGAATTCAGTGGCGGCTCGTGCTACTTGGCAACAATGTCTTCACTCCATTTATTGCATATAAAACAATCGATTCGAAAGTGAAGCAGCGCTTTACCAGCAATCGATTGTTGGACATAGATTCAAATGGAGTGAAGACATTGTTGCCAAGTAGCACGAGCCGCCATTGTCCTGGATCCACCCATATTGCTTGCCTCTGGCGCAACCAGGATCTCTTCGCCATCTCTCTCATTTCCCATTTGAACGTTTAAGTTAGAAAAGGACAGAAAGAGGGGGTTTTATCCCCTTGTCCATCCTTGTCTAACATACGTTTTTTAACGGAGAAAAGAGAGAGATGAAGAAACTCTCGGTGCGCTACTGTTGCTTGCACTATGTATATAAAATTTAAATAAGGTCCTCCCACTTTCATTTGGCAACGCCAGCTCGGACAAATATTTGGGAGAGCAAAATCCGAGGCACAAGTTCGGCTCGTTTCGGTTTCAGTCAACAAAAATGATACGAGAACTGGAGAAAAATAAAAAGGCAAGGAGATGGTTGGTGGCGGCAATGGCTGAAATGTGTAGGAAGAGGGGAGGGGGGCGGCGAAGGGGCGGGAAGCTGGAAAGACTTCGGAGGAGTAAAAAGGTTCGGACGGCGCAAAATGGTCTGAGATCGAATAAAAGTTTAAAAAAAAAAAAATCGGTGCAGAAATTAATCATTCGTTTTCGACCTTTCAATAGCTTAATTTACAACGTTATCAGAGTGACATTTCTAGGTTTAGATTACTTTTTTTAAAATGTTTTCTGTGATTAAAATTAGTCTTGAAAGTTTATAAATGATAGGTAAATTGATTTTGATTTTTGGCAAGTTTTTTACCGTCTCGGGACCATAGTGCGGTGGAGCGGGGTGGAGGGAAGCAGGAAATAAATAGCGGCTGAGCAAACAGTAGCGAGGCTGATAATTGAAACAAGCTATACTAATGCGCTACTAGCGGCGAGCAATTAAATTAATTCTCGCGGTTCGCGCCCCATTTTTCAGCTTATTCAAATAAGAAAGTGTTCGGTGATTCTTTCCCTCTCTCTCTCCCTCTCTTTCTCTTTCTCCCTCTCCCACTCTCTCTCGCTCTCTCTCCCCTCTCTCCCCCCTCTCTCTCTCTCTCTCTCTCTCTCTCTCTCTCTCTCTCTCCCTCTCTCTCTCCCTCTCTCTCTTCCACTCTCTCTCGCTCTCGTTCTCTCTCTCTCTCCCATTCTCTCTCGCTCTCTCTTTCTCCTATTTTCTCTGAGCAAACTCGATGTTGGACATTTCCTTCACTCAAATTTTCGCTCTCGCCATTTACAGATTCAGGAAAGTTTTTCTTCTCTCTCTCTCTCTCTCTTTACCCATTTGAAGGCACCTGTCAGAGAAGGATAGATTAGGGGGTAGTCACGAGACTTTCGCCCCTTTCACTATCCTTTTCTGACACATTTCGTTCAATTGGACGAAGAAAGAGAAGGATAATCCACCACAGAGTCTCTCGCTCTCACTCATCCGTTCTTGTTGTTTCTATCCTCGAAAACCTATGTATGACTTTCTTGCTTGGCGCATTTCAGCTATGGTTATGCCTGTTAGTGATTTAATTCCCCCACTTATGGGAGCTTTGGGTGGGGTGGAGTTGATTCTGCGCAGTGCTTTTAAGCTAATGAGCTGTTTCCCTCTAATAACGCGGTTCTTTCCCGTGTATAATGGAATCAAGATGCGTAATCCTATATCGCAATAAAGATAATCCCCCTGCACTGCCACCGGCCACCGGCCACCCCCTCTCCAGAAATAAAGAGAGATAGAAGAAAAAATGGGGCTCTTGCAAAATTTCGCTGCAGGGGATTAAAGAGTTGATTCTTGCATAAAAACCTGTAAAAAAGACGATGAGTACTCTAAAAAGTCACGACATTCACTCTCAGAATCGGGCTGAATGGTGGAAAGACGCATGTATATCATGAGAGATCTCATTTGAGACATATCTCTGTGTTTCCTTAGAGAAATAGACAAATTAGACAGGGACCTCCCATGATACCTGCGTTGAACCGCACCATTACGACGTGACGTTTTAGCAGTTATGTGAGTTATTATCACAGAATAATACAATCAGAAGGGAAACTCCCATAAGAGCCAATAGAAACAAGATTTGGAATTTACTGGCACAAACTGGCAATTGTGCCTACTCACTTCTCAAGATGGCGGACATGCTTTTTCAGGCTATACAACCAATCACAACTCGGCCAGTTGCCGAAGATCTGCCGAGGATTGCCGAAGATACTCACTTTCGAACATGGCGGCCCGAAGTAAAGAATGTTTCAAAATGAATTAGAGTTTCCGTTCTGATTAGAGTATTCTGTGTTATTATAATTGAATTTTAGACTTACTTGACGCGATTTTCGTGATTTTCGCTGGTTTTTATACATCAGATTGAACTTTTCGTTTGCCCACAGCAAACGTTTGCAAGAGCCCTATTGGATGCATATGGACTAATAGATTTGAAGTTATTACTTAGTCATAGGCAGACAGACGGACAGTCAGACGGAACGACGGACTGACGTACAGACATTTTCTTTTTGGAATGCCTACGATTTTTAAGCTCAGGAGGACATGCAGACCCCAATTTCCGAATTTTTCACGACGACAACAATTTCTCTCCTTAAGGAAGGAGGTGGGGCGAGAAAGTAAAAAACAAAGACAAAAGATGCATTTTTCCCATCCACTATGCACTGGTCCATCGAAAGTTGAGCTATATGGAATTGCTAGAATCCACCAATCCATCGGATCATCAAAGCGTTTCTTTCAATTCGTACGATTTATTTTGAAGAGGTTCGAGTTCGCCATTTGTAAACACATAGCAGTGGCGTAGCGTGCAATTTGGCAACGTTGCAGTTCGTCCATTTAAACCCTCGAAAAAGATCGATATTGGATGTTCGGTGAACACCTTCGCATTCGACCTTTTACATGGGTTTAAATGGACTCATTACAACATTGCCAAAGTGCACGCTACGCCACTGAAACACAGATGTAAACAAAGAAGGTCTGTCCATCTGTTCCCAGCGTGAGGCCGCTGGATCGATGAGCAGCGGATGGAATCCATCGGGCTCCATTGGAATTGAGAGAATACTCACACAAGGGCTCTCTTTAGTCTTTAGTCTATCTATAACGCTTCTCACATTTTTATACCAATAAGGTATGAAATCATTCAATGATGCTAACAAACTTTATATACAAGCTATATAGCTCACATCGAATTCGATTTGAATAAAAGGACAACAATTAATAAGCGAATCAAATCCACACTTATTTACGATTGATTGCGATACACGTCGCAGCACCATTCAATCAAACCCGTGAGTATTTCATCAGCATTGCATAAACCGTGTTTGCCAGATTGATCGGTGAACAATCGCGATTTGCTCATCAAAATTCCTCAAAACTGCAAAGGGTCTGTTGCAAACTTTTGTCACAGCGTTATGAAGGGTCCGATAGTACTTAGGTAAGATTACGTAAACATCACATTGAACGCACATCAAACCTCTTCGGAACCCACTCACAAACTCATGTCTGACTCATCTGAAAACGTCCGATGTCCAAATTTTTTTTTTTTTTTTTTTTTTGGAAGGACTAATATAAAAAAGTAAACAAATTGGCAAATAAAAAAATTAAAGAAAGCTGCCAAAACAAGAGCTCGGAACAAGAAGCCGAGGAACAAGTCTGATCATTTACTTCATCGTCAAACCGATCGTTAAGACTGTGTATGAGTGATTCTATTGGTCGAATATTGTAAAACTTAGCCGTTGCTATGGTAACCATCGTTATAGTGTCCGTTTTTTAAAGGTCACTCATGAATAGCCTTTATAAAACGAGACTCTTAACGATGGTTACCATAGCAATAGCCAAGTTTTACAATTTTCGACCAATAGCATCACTCGTAGACAGTTTTAACGATCGGTTTAACGATAAAGTAAATGATCGGCCCGCAGGACTTACACAGACGCAGCGTCTTTTAGCTAACCCTTTGTGTCCTGACGGTGCAAATTTGTACCAACAAATTAACATGGTTTTTAAATGTATTTTTAAAAAAATCACCATGCACATCAACTAAACGAGAAAAGTTCATTCTGTTTATTGAGATCGATAAAGAATTTGTGAGAAGGGTTTGTATAAAAGTGCCGGATTTAAAGGGTTAAGAGTGATGTACGCTCTAAAGTCAGTGGCGTAGCGTGCAGTTTGGCAGCGTTATATGTTGCCCATTTAAACTCTTGTAAAAGGTCGAATGTAAGGTGTTCACCGAACACCCTGCGTTTCGATCTTTTTAGGGGTTTAAATGGACGAACTGCAACGTTGGCAAATTCCACGCTACGCCACTGCTTAAAGTCAAATATAAGGGGGGGGGGAACTGGACAACGGACGTTTTTGCATGAGCCTGCAGTTCAATTATTTCTGGATCTACTGGAGTAGAATGGCAACACCGTAATCGATTGTAAAAATACAGAAACTTTTGAAGCGCTCTTCATCCTTGTTTAGTGCTCCGAGTATTACTCACCATATAGGTTATAAAACATTAAAAGCATGAGGACGGATGTCATAGACATTTTTGCGCGTCGATAAACTTAGTCTTTACGCGACGCCTATAGAGGATGCGATTGTAGCAGCGAACGTCTTATTGCATTTCAGAACTGTCAACCGATTTGATTGCACCTAAAGCATTTAGATGTAACGTACGGAAAGGTGTGCACATAGTCACTATTCGCGATGCATTCAACAGTCAACGTTGGAGAAAATATAAAATGAAACAAAATTAAATGACACATCAAAAGCTCCGATGAGAGATCTCTACGCACGGTTCTCGTGTGGATCGATTCGGTTATAAACTACAGAGTCGCCCTAACAGTAGCGTGGCGTAGCGAGCAGCAATTTTGTAATGTTGCTTTTTGTCCATTTTAACTCATACAAAAGGTCGAATTTCAGGGTGTTTGTCCACACCAATTTAATCGATATTTTGAATGAGAGTCTAAATAGAGTCGGGCGCATATTCACTGAGAAAGAAGTTGTCTGATCCTATAGTAACAAATAACAATATATTTAAAACTTTCTCAGACAGAACCCTGGTAGACACACGGAAAAAAAAGATTAGTGAAAATAACCATACGGATACCTGATTTTGGCACCTGCTAGATGCTATGGTAAACTTGACCAGAAGTATGGTACATTTACCGATACTTTGAGTAAATTCGACTTGCAACCAGGTGACATCACCTAGTACCTAGTCAAAACATAGTATACTTCTGGTTAACATTACCATAACATCTAGCAGGTGCCAAAATCAGGCATCCGTATGGTTATTTTCACCGTAGTTTTTTTTCCGTGCATGACCATTGGACATTGATCCATGCGAAAAGTCCAAATTTGCATGGGAAATCATGAGTTCCCATGAGAAATTCATGTGAACGCATAGGAAATCATGACTCTCCAATGTCCATGGGCTCCTCATAGGAACCCATCATGTGATACCATAATTTCCCATGGGCTCTCATGATTTTCCATGGGCTCCCATGATTTCCTATGGGGTCCCATAATTTTTCCTTGGATTCCTCGTGGGTTCTCATGAGAAATCATGAAAATGCTCAAAGATATACCAGGAAATCACGAAATTTTTCATGGGTTCACATGAGAAACTCATGATTTCCCATGCAAATTTGGTAATGATTTCTCATGAGTCATTTCTACCAGGGAAGAGAACAAAATTCTTGTTACGGTAACCGTAAGCTTTCCCTGTGTTGACTTGACTTCTTAGAAATTTTCAAACTATCATTGAATTGAACAGTGAGCTTTATGTAACGGATGAAAAAAAATTATTTCATGAAATTTTACTGCAAGAGAGAGCTTCTTTCCCCCGAAATATCACGCCCAATTTTACTGTATAAAAGGAAAAATATCTTCAACTCGGAACATAAAAGAAATAAACGCGACGTTACCTAAATTAAAAATAAAGTATGATTGCCTACCGACAATCAGAATATTACTGCGGGAAAAGACGATAAATATTAAAGCGGAATAGCTAAGGGCTCTTAACATGAGGAGTGCTCTACCCGAGTTTTACACATTATAATAGAATTACGATAGAACAGTTAAGAGCAGATTTGGTGTTTTGTGGGCCTTTCTTCTCAGCTACCGCCTCAATAAATCGAGGGAGATTAAGGATTAGCTTTAGGAACAAGCGCTCTGAGTTAATTCGAGACTACACTGTGTTTGCGCTAAGTTCACCATAGCGGATCCTGAATTCTATCCTTCTCGCTCTTTGTTCATTTGAATGCATGTGTTAGAAAAGGATAGAACGAGGGGGTGAAAACCACGTGACTGCCCCTATTCTATCCTTTTCTAACAAACACATTCTAATGAGAGAAGAGAGAGAATGAGAGATTTCTGGATCCGCCAATGGATGTGTTTCCCCCGCGACTCGTTGTTAGCGGGGCCACCGCAATAAAAGTCACGCATAAAAACCGGAGCCCTCAATAAGATTACCAGGCAACTGTTTGTCCGTGCGCTTACTTTTGATTCGACTTTGTTTAGGTTCCTTTTCCATGCTCTTAACTAAATGGGCTGTAATTATATGGAACCGGCAACAAAAAGATAAGGCACCATAAAGCGAGCTATGAACAAAATATGTACTCAATCCCACGATATGAACTTTCCGGATAATTAACTGGGAAAGCTTAGTCGGCTACCTAGGAAATTTGTCTGGGAGGGGGGTGGGCATGATCACATTCCAAGACTGAAGTTAGCATTTCCTCAATATCGTATATACTTTCTATTTTCTTTCTTTCTTTTCTTCTCTTACTGTACCCAAGTTTTTCTTCTTTTGCTGTTTTCTGATGGAAGGACCCCCCCCCCCCACCACCATCCACCCGTATGGCCATATAGTTACGCCATAATTTACTATGTTTTTGATTTTATAATACTTTTCTATTAGCGTACCCACCCACGGGCGTGCCGTCGTTTCCAGAGAGGAGGGGCAAGTGCGCAACCTTGCCGCCCCCAAAAATGATAAAGATGACATTTTTTTCTTCTTCTTTGCTTGTCGCACACTGATTTTGCCGTCTCCGGTAATTCATTTTGAAAGTCAATAACTGTTTTTCTTCTTCTTTTTTTTCTTGGTTCTTCGCCCTGATTTTGCCACCATTGGAAAAATGCCGCCCGGGGCAAGGGTACCCACATCCCCCAGGCACACCCCTGGATAGAGGGGTCACAAGCTGGGTTTTGGCGACATCATATTTTTTCCCATGTTGCATAGCCATGAGTTGCTAGTGAAGCCGCCACAGTTTCAAAAGATATGAAAACCCTTGTGGGCGATCGACTCCATTTGCCAAGCTGAATCGATAGAGGGGTCACAAGCTGGGTTTTGGTGACATCAACTTTTCGCCCATGTTGCATAGCCATGAGTTGCTGGAAAGGGGGCTTTGAAAATTCCTCAAACTTACTTACAGAAATTCCTGAAATCTAAAGTTTTTTTTAAAATGACACAGAGGTCGAAACATTTCTGGGCTCTTCAAGTGTATTTTTTTAAAACTTTTGAAAAAAAAAATAAAAAATAAAATAATGAATGAACCCCTGATGAAAAGGCCCCCTAGAGTCTCAGGCCCCAAAGCACCGCCTCCCCTGCTTCCCCAGTCGTAACACTACTGATTTATTTGATCTATATATACATTTCCGTTTTATTGAAGTGTTTAGGACTATCTTAGGTTTATTAATATTTATATTTAGAAATTTATAGTTTAAATATTCATGCATCTTAATTTTTTCTTGATTCGGTGAAAAAAAGAACAAAAGTACCTAATAAAAACTACAGGAACAGACACATTTGCCGATGATCAATACATATAACGACCGTAACAAATTATCTATATTTTGAAACTTTTGGAAGTTTGTCCATTTTTATTACTTATTACTTTGACATAAGTAAATATTTTGACACTTCCTCATGTCACTAATTATTATTGTCAGTGATGGGTTATAGAAATGAGCATGCTGCACTTATAGGCACTCTAATTTAGCTTCAAGCAGTGAAATTAAATCATGAGGAAAAAAATAAAGTTTGAATATAATTTATCAAGTAACTTACGGTCGTATGTTCGATTCGTGGCTAGGGCTGGCATTTATTTTTATCTATTACCTCCTCAAAAACTCAACAGTGCTCTTCATCGATCTGTTCAACTCCCTCAATTGATGCGAGAGAGGACTTTGGAAATCAAAATGGAAAAAGAAAAATTATAATTTAGTATGGAGAAACGAGAGTATAAATTTTAATGGGTCAAATTTATAATGGGTCTGTTGCACACTTCGGCTACAGCGTTTTAAAGTATCAGTTCCTTTGTAAAAAGCCGAGAAAATAACAATGGTAGCATCAGAAAAAACTAAAAGTCAGTAATAATCTCACAAATTGCGAAATACACTAGACACTATTCACCCCTGTATCTTTCCACCACGTGCACGATATTTCGCTAAATTAGCGCGGAACATTCAAATAATCACGGCCGACTGTCATCACAGCTGACTTCATAAACAAATAAACAGTAAATACTGACGGTGTCTGTTCGAATTCCTACATCTCAATATCCTCAATTCCTCTCAAAAGGTTGTGAAAGGTACGGAAACCGATATTTGTGTCGAAAACTTATCAAAATGAAACAATAACACACAGGAGTTTCAAGCATGATGATCGAAGTTGGAATCATCCTTGGAACTCCTGTGTGTTATTGTTTCATTTTGATAAGTTTTCGACACAAATATCGGTCTCCGTACCTTTCACAACCTTTTGTGAGGAATTGAGGATATTGAGATGTAGGAATTCGAACAGACACCGTCAGTATTTACTGTTTATTTGTTTATGAAGTCAGCTGTGATGACAGTCGGCCGTGATTATTTGAATGTTCCGCGCTAATTTAGCGAAATATCGTGCACGTGGTGGAAAGATACAGGGGTGAATAGTGTCTAGTGTATTTCGCAATTTGTGAGATTATTACTGACTTTTAGTTTTTTCTGATGCTACCATTGTTATTTTCTCGGATTTTTACATAGGAATTGATACTTTAAAACGCTGTAGCCGAAAAGTGTGCAACAGACCCATTGAAGAGTAGAAGAGTGATAAATAATAACGGAAAATAAAATTATGAGGGTTGAAGAAGTATATATATTGAAGCTCTAATGCAAAAAGTCGAAGATGTATTACACTGAATAATTAATTATAATAATGTTAACGTCACATCATAATAATTTTCGATAGAGAAGAATCATGGAGTCAAAATATTTACTTCGGAGATAAAAGCATCCTTGCAACCCTTTTCTTTGCAAATTAATATCAGTTATTTTAGTTAAATCAATGGCGTTGCGTGCAATCTGGCAACGTCGCACTTGTCCATTTAATTCCATTTAAAATATCGATAGAGACGAGAGACCGTGCACTCCCAATATTTCGACCTTTTTCATGACATAAAATGGACTAATTGCAACGTACGTTGCAAGATTGCACGGGCCGCCGCGCCACTACGCGAACATCAACGTATGCACCTTGAGTAAAATTGACCTTGCGATATCCCGCTAGCCGTGGAGACATGCGTCAAATTCAAATTTCGCGGGCTGGTTTAGGTCAAGCTAGATTGAGTGATTTTGTGCACTCAACCCGCAGCTCACCGAAAAAAAAAGCAAAGAAATCGAGGCGGGAACCAATAAAACCACAGATCTGCTCTCGCGCAGAAATCATTATCAGTGGATCAATGATATTTCGATGTTAAGAGCAGCCCTGATCACTAGCGGATTCCAGAAATTGCCGCTCTCTCTCTTCCCCATTAAAACACACGTGTTAGAAAAAGGATAGAAGAGGCTGAGCGAAAATCACGTGATTACCCCTCATTTGTTCTTTTCTAACAAACACGTTCCAATGAGGAAAGAGAGAGACAATGGCGGCTCGTTCAATTTGGCATCAATGTTTTTCCTCCATTTAACTCAATGTAAAACAATCGAATACTGGTCAAGTGCTGCTTCACTATCGAATCGATTGTTCTATATGGATGCAAATGGAGGAAAAGCATTGTTGCCAAATTGCACGAGCCGCCACTGGAGAGAGAAGGATATAAAAGTCCTGGTTCCGCCAGTGCACCTGATGTCATAGCGCAGGAGCCAGCAATTTGTTTTTTTCTTTTTTCGCTCATCGTATCACACATGTGTTAGAAAAGGATGAATAGAGAGAGACTGTCACTATACTTGACTTCAGCCCCTATATCTGTCCTTTTCTATATTATGTGATCAAATGGGCATAAAGAAAGAGAAAGACGAATTCTTGGCTATGGCCATATGATATATGTATCATACGGACCTTTATTTGAGTTCATTCTCATTTCTGAATTGATTATGAAGCTTGAAAAGAGGTTTACAATAAGGTATGAAGTCGCTCGCGCATTCCAGAAATGAAGTTTCGATTGTGATTTCATTCAACAAAACGCTGAGATTATATAATTCAATGGGCATGTTTAACGGCGCATAATTGATAGGGTTACGTAGGGGGCGAGAGAGTGTGGCGAATTGACGAAAAGAGGTGAGAACATAATGAATAAGATTGAAGCAAACGGAATTGAATTCAAGAGGAAACAAAAATATTTTGATCAACCTTGAGCGCCAGGGCTGGCCCTCCCGCGGCGCGGAGAGTTCGGGTCCAGAGGGTGGGGAAGAAAAAAAGAAACGAAAAAAAAAAACTCGCAATCGTTGTTTTAAGGGTTGAAACTTGCCATGACCCTTAGCTTGTACGAATGTACTAGCGGAGACAAAAGATACCTAGCCAGGGTATGCAATAAGCAATACACATCATCCCATTCAACACATGTATTAGGTGTGTTGCATGCTGCATACTCTGGTCAGGTATCTTTGTCCCTGCTAGAACGTATATTTCACATTCGATTCTTTATTTCTATTTATACTTATTCAAAATACGGCAGTGAACTTTCGTCGTATAAGATGATTCCAGGGTAGATTAGTTGGAAACGTGGACAGCACATAGCGCTGCTTAGCAAGTTAACAGTTGTTGGCTAAAATTGACGGATTTACGCTAAAAGTACACATTTGAGGAACGTCAACATAAACTGTGAGTATACTTCTTCAAGTTTTAAGTTGAAATACTCAAAAATAAAGTGGGAAATTATGAAATTCGAAAATTCCCATAAGCCTCAATTTTAGTGCAGAGAGTGAAGTAGATAGACACATTATCATTTGCACTCACTCTCACCCTTTGAGCTCACGATGCAATGAATTTTATAATTTACGCTTTAATTTTCTCAACCAATTTTCCTCGTTTTGGGCTCAAGAAACGTATCAAAAATTTACGCAGGTGCCGACTTTTTTAGATTTCAAGTTTTTTCTTTGTTTTCAATTAAAAATTTAAAAAAAAAAAACAAAAAACAAAAAACAAAAAAACAAAAAAACAAAAACAAAAACAAAAAAAAAAAACAAACAAAGAAAAACAAAAACTACTTTTCCCAAAAGCGATTTAACAGTGACGCTACATATCCATCGAATCGAAATATGGAAAAGTTTTGCCCGGAGATACCTTAACCAATGAAGAACTTTCTTTCTTCGTTCCGTCCCTATACAGCCGAGGCTTTTTTCGGTAAAATGGCAGACAGAACAGAAGATGTGGTTTCGTGCGCAAAACTCCTGATTTCAAAGCTTTATTGCATGATATTATTATCATTACTATTAAAAGTCATAGCTTGTAATCTAATTGATAGATGACTATAACTATAAGAAAACTCAACCCGACAATTCATACTCGCTCAATAACTCACTGAAATCAGGGTTTCTGAGCACGAGCACACCCTCTCTTATCTATCCGCCCTTTAACCCAAGAACTCCTCAATTCTTATACTGTTTATTGTCTTTCTTATTCTTTTACTTCTTTTTATATATTCCTTATTTTCTTCTTATTCTTCTGGAGGAAACCGACAAAGAGATTTTCTGTGCAGCAGCACACCTGTGCAGTGTGCAGTGTACAGCAAGATCAGATCGGAACGAAGCATCAAGAGAGGGAGGCAGCGGCTGAATATCGCTCTCTTGCTCTCTCTCTCTCTCTCCATCTTTCTCTCTCTCTCTCTCTCTCTCTCTCGCTCTATCTCTCTCTCTCTCGCTCTTACAAGAACTTTAAATGCTCTCGCTCTCTCGATCTTATAAGAACTTTAAATGCTCTCGCTCTTTCGCTCTTACAAAAACTTTAAATGCTCTCGCTCTCTCGCTCTCAAGCGACTTGAACTACAGCGTCCGCGTCGCGTCGACTCTGAAAGGCGGTTTAGTTAGGTGAGGCTGATCCCCGGTTATACGGTTTCACCGTACCGAATCGTTCCCGGAATGAGCATATAACTGAAAGAGTGAGTGAGAAGAGGGAAGAGAAGAGAGTCGCCCAGTCTCGACGCACATTCGTCGATGCCAAATTTACAACAGAGAGAGACACGTGATTCCTATACACACCGTTAGATAATAAACCGTTGCTCAATATTGGAAGCATCCAAGGGTAAAATTTACACTTCCACTTTTCTCGGAGTAATATTATGAATGAACGTACAAAAAAAAAAAAAACAAAAAACAAAAAACAAAAAAACAAAAAAAAAAACACCCTCTTGAGTTTCATAAGACTATGTTTTTCTGATTCTGTGCGTAACTACATTTTAAACAAGGAATTCTTTAATTAATGAGCCGACGATTCCCTTTCCAATCATTTATTGATTCATGATGTCGGCGTAGGTATCACAGCTAAATACTGGTCAAGCCTCGATTCTCAAAAAGCATCTTCTCAACCTTTGGATGCTCTACGTAAATTTTCACGGGAAGGTAAACCAAAGAGTAAACAAGAGTCGCAATTGAATGGAAGGCCTGCGTGGTCAACGCAGATAATAAGGGATCGGAACGCGGGCTGGCTTCTGATTGGCCAGCAAGCGTGGTGCAAAAATGTATTTTAGGGTATTTAAATTTACACGGGATTTTCGTTCCGGGAAGCCGGGACGTTTATCTCGAAACCTGTTCAAAATCGTCCGTCAACAATTTATGCGAGTCGATTTAGCAAAATTTTCCGATGAAATTGATAGGTCATAAGTGCCACTATATTGCAAATTCGAAAATACTGTTTCAGTTGAAAAGTACGCACAATAGTGAGTTACTCAAACACTGCTATTCGAGAATGGGTAATTAGAACCATTTTCAATCTGGCAACACTGAAATCCAGGACCTCCTCATCATTCATACTCTTCAGTCACAAGTCCGTCAAAGTATCGTCACCCCTCCCCCTCCCCCTCCCCCCTCCCACACTTTTCCCTGCTTCTCTTTGTTCTCTTCCTTTGCTCTCATAGAATTCACCTTCATCGGCGCGGCCACCGAGTCGTGTTGACGAGGAGGGGGGAGGGGAGGGGGACTTTACGTGCGGGTACTCGCAACTCAAAAGCTCCTTAAAACGTGAAGATGATAACGTGAACTTCCGGTGATTCGACGAAACTTTTACGCGAGGATAATGCCCCATTTCCGGGGAGAATATGCAAACACGTTCTCACCTAACCCATCAAATCGGCCGATGAGTGACATTTTTTCCCACAGCTCAACTCATCGAGCTAATGGTGGGTCCAGACATTTATTCTGATGTGAGAGGTACGCCTCACGGAGAAAAAAGACTGGTATAATTTACCACCATGATAGCTGATTTTGACCTTAGCAAAAAATGAAGGTAAATTTCGCCAGAATGATGTCCATCATTAGAGCTCTGGTGACTTTGTCCATCATCATTCTGGTGAAATTAATTTTTTGCCAAGGTCAAAATCAGCTATCATGATGGTAAATCATACCAGTATTTTTTCTTCGAGATATAAGAAATTTGAGGTTATAGAAGTATAGAAAGCAATGTTGCGGGATTATTTGCAATTGAAAAAAAAGTCAAGATTTCAGGCTTTCGGGGGAGAATGTGCAGGCGAATCTCTCGGGTCTGCCATCACTAGTGGATCCAAAAAAATCACCATTTCTCTCTTTTCCCACACGAACGACTCATATCTTATGAATGGTACATGCATTGACACCTGGTGACACTATAGTCCCTATATATGAAAGAGTCTCGCCATACGAGGTTCCATCTTTCATTGGCTGCTGAAAACTGAATAAGGAGAAGGGGTCCATGAAGCCTGGAGTTGTGCCTCTTGTTTACATCTTCATGGAACCATCTTCTCAGCCGCGCAGCTTTAAGGAAACTTTTGGCAATTTTAGCTTACACTGATGCCATTTTCTCTTAAAAATGACGTAAATTTGTTCCGAACAGAATAAAATTCACGTATTACTCTTCACTGTAAACTAAAACAGGTAGTGAAGCTAACGGTAATTGAAGGTTAGGTTGACCTTACAAAGATTAATTACTCACGAATACATGTAGGTATAAGTAATCTTTGGCGGGAAAGTCGTCGGATAAAAATGTAAACAAGAGGCGCGCCTCCAGGCTCCTCAGACCCCTTCTTTTTCTTCACTTCTGTTCACTTGTCTTGAGTACTTTGTACTTTTGTATTTTAACATTACTTATAGAACCGTATCGTTTGTAGGATATCGATGTATCGATTATCTGAAACAGATCATTGAGAATGAGGTGGTCGGGCGAAGGCCCGGGGGGGGGGTATGAAAATCGATTCATTGCGTGAATAGCTATAGCGTACGTCTGCGTCTATCGTCCCGTCATTCACCTGACCGGTCGCGTAGGTGATAGTGGATCCTGGATGAGGATCATCCATTCACACATAGCAATCAGAGTTGAACTCAAGTTTGCTTCATTCATGTTGCAGACTTACAACACATATGATGACGTCTCATTGGTCGTTCGAGGAGTGACGACAAATACAAAGGTAGAAGGGGGGACATTAGTAGATCCAGAAATGTATCCTTCTCTCTCTTCTCCCATTAGAATACGTGTGTTAGAAAAGGACAGATTAGGGGCAAAAAGTCGCGTGATTTTCGCCCCCTCTTCTATCCTTAGCTAACACATACATTCTATGGAGAGAGGAGAGAGAGAGAGAGAGAGAGAGAGAGAGGGGAGAGGAGGAGAGAGAGAGAGAGGGAGAGAGAGAGAGAGAGAGAGAGAGAGAGAGACCCAAAAGGGGGGAGGGGAAAAGAGAGGAGAGGAGAGGAGAGAGAGAGAGGGAGAGAGAAGGGGAGGAGAGAGGAGAGAGAGAAAAGAGAGGGGAGGAGGGAGGAGAGGGGAGAGAGATGGAGAGAGGAGAGAGAGAGGGAGAGAGAGAGAGAGAGAGAGAGAGGAGAGGAGAGAGAGAGAGAGGGGGAGAGGGAAGGGGAAAGGGAGAGAGAGAGAGAGAGAGAGAGAGAGAGAGGAGAGAAGAGAGAGGAGAGAGAGGAGAGAGAGAGAGAAAAGAAGGGGGGGGAGAAAAGGGGAGGGGGAGAGAGAGGAGGAGAGGAGAGAGAGAAAGGGAGAGAGGGGGAAAAAAGGGGAGGGGAAAGGGGAGAGGAAGGGGGAAGGGAGAGAGGGAAGAGAGAGAGAGGGGGAGAGAGAGGAAAAGAAGAGAGAGAGGAGAGGAGAGAGAGGAGAAAAAAGGGAGAGAGAAGAGAGGAGAGAAAAGAGAGAGAGAGGGAGAGAGGAAAAGAGGAGGGAGAAGAGGGGGGAGGGGAGGGAGGAAAGAAAGAGGGGAGAGAGAAAAGAAAGGGGAGGGGGGAAAGGGCCGGAGAGAGGGAGAGAGAGAGAGAGGAGAGGAAGAGAGAGGAGGGAGAGAGAGAGAGGGGAGAGGGAGAGAGGGGAGAGAGAGAGGGAGAGAGGGGGAGAGAGAGAGAGAGGGAGAGAGAGAGAGAGAGAGAGAGAGAGAGAGAGAGAGAGAGGGGGGGAATGGGGGAGAGGGGGGGTTGCAGAGACGAGCACGCCACGAGGACACAAACTAATTTCATACTTGAATAATCGAATCATCTGCACCAGGTGACTCGAACTCAACTCGACAGGCGATGCGAAATTGGTCGACGCTTCATTTTCACATAAATAAGTGTGTAGCGTTGAGTTGAAAGATGGACCCGTTATCAGTGTATATGACGCACGTCTCGATCAGTTTGGCGACGATGTTTTTCCTGGATTGGAATCTATGTACAATAATCGATTGTTCACGGAAAAACAAAGATTAGTGAAAATAACCATACGGATACCTGATTTTGGCACCTGCTAGATGTTAAGGTAAATTTGACCAGAAGTATGGTACATTTACCGATACTTTGAGTAAATTCGACACGTAATCAAGTAACATCACCTACCTAATTGTACCTACTCGAAACATAGTATACTTCTGGTTAACATTACCATAACATCTAGCAGGTGCCAAAATCAGGTATCCATATGGTCATTTTCACCGTAGTTGTTTTTCCGTGTTCGTGAGGCACTGAATCTCTATCGAATCGATTGTTTTACATGCTATCATGCATATGGAGGAAATAAAGATGAGCTTAGTGGGTCATTTCTTGAGCGATGATTACCATTGCTGCAGCAAGAGATTTTAAATTTTCGACCGCACATAGTCTTAAGGATCGGTTTATCGACGAAGTAAATGATCGGCCCCGCAGCTTTTCGGGGTGTTTAAGGCGCAAATGGGGCTATTGCACACTTTTGCTATAAGCGATTTAATAGTCGATTATGGCGTAAAAACCTCAAAAAATAACGATGGCGGCACTAAAAACTTCCAAAATCCACTCCCAGACTCAATAAACGCAGTTATTTGAGGGAGCGTAATGGTGGCCGAAGGCACTAACAATGGGAGATTCCCGTCTAACAATTCTGAAACTCCATCAAGAAGTGACCAATAAGAGACTACTTTCATTTGACACCGGTGTCACTTGGTGTTGCGGTACCATTCATCGGATGTGGATCATCACTCTGATGACTAATTACTCTGTGAATCATCCTTGTCAGCATAGAAAGAGTGACGAAATTAAGATAGGAATCCCCCATTGTTAGTGCCTTCGGCCACCATTACGCTTGCGCAAATAACTGCGTTTATTGAGTTTAGGAGTGGATTTTGGAAGTTTTTAGTGCCGCCATTGTTATTTTTTGAGGTTTTTACGCCATAATCGACTATGAAATCGTTTATAGCAAAAGTGTGCAATAGCCCCATTCGTCAGGAAATTACGAGATGCCCTCTTCCATATCATAGCAAATAACTCAGTGGCGTCGCGTGCAATTTGGCAACAATGTAATCTATCCATTTAAACTCTTGTAAAAGGTCGAATTCAGGGGGTGCACAGTGCACAAGAAAAAGTCGATATATTTATTGAGTTTAAATGGATGAGTCGCATTGTTGCCAGATGGCACGCGACGCCACTGAATTAACTATCTAGTTCTTTAACTCCTCCCACTCCATCGAATATTGGAATCAATTTGGAACAACTGTCTTTTGTAACTGTAAACAGTTTTCGAATCGTTCCATGAAGTGTGCCACGAGAATTTCATTTTATAATCTCCAGTAGCGGCTCGTGCAATCTGGCAACAGTGCTATTTTGCCATTTACATCTGTGCTAAAAGATCGATTCTATAGGTGAGGCACAGCGCCTCACCGAATAATCGATTATTTTACATAGGTTTAAAGGGAGGGAGTCCATTGTTGCCACATTGCACGAGCCGCTACTGATAATCTCAGCTAAATGTGTCGGTTATACAACTGATGTATGGGGCTGTATAACGGAGAGAGATTCTTAAGAGGAATCAGGAAATGGGGCGTTAAGGAGCAGATTTACGCGCTAAATTGGTTGTCAAAAATTGGGTAACGGCCGATTGTCAAGGCGGAACTCGAGGGGTAATCAAAAAGGTTTGTAGACGGGGTAGATGTCTCAGCCAAGGCCCCTCCCCCCCCCTCTCACTGGCCCCCGCCACATCGCCTTGGCT
Organism: Trialeurodes vaporariorum; assembly: GCA_011764245.1. Classification (NCBI taxonomy): domain Eukaryota; kingdom Metazoa; phylum Arthropoda; class Insecta; order Hemiptera; family Aleyrodidae; genus Trialeurodes; species Trialeurodes vaporariorum. The sequence goes on from VMOF01000220.1 coordinate 8,328,273, forward strand.
GCCACCCGCGCTTAAAAACAACTGGCAGGCAATTACTCTCCTCGGAAATAGTCTGTCACTGGGGGAGAGCTGGAACTTCCTTCAAGAATCGGTGCAAGTCCTCTGAAGATGTCAGAAGTTACAACGTTGCCATTTTACTAGTATATTTTATGACTCTATAACCCTGAGAAAAAAGTTTTGGCGAAAATGGCAGTGCGAATGATATTTTTGATGATTTTTTTTTTTTTTTTTTTTTTTTTTTTTTTTTTTTTTTTCTTTTTCTTGCGCGTGGAAATTCTAGGCGAAATGGCTAGAATTTTTTTCAATTTTTTATACCATAAAAATTCTACTTGAAATAATCAGAAATAAGTAATTCTTAAAATTGCAAGACGTTTTGGCCAAAAGTTCTCCAAAGCAATACAAATAATCAGAATATCTTGCATATTTTTAAAAAAAAAAAAATTCCTGGTGATTTTCAGGTAGAATTTTTGGCTACGAAAAATTCTAGCCTTTTTGACCATAATTTTTATTCAGACATATCAACATTTGTTTTCGGGGACTACAGAATCTTTGCGCTCTGCCGTTTTCAAATTACACAGACAATTTTTTTCTCAGTGAATGCGTGTCTTAATTAATTATTGTTAGAAAAATTCTAAAAGGAAATTTTGCTCAGAATCATTCATTCGTGATCTGAGGCGCATGATTAATTATTGAGTAATTTTATATGTTTAAATGTAGGTATTAATATTTTAGTCGATTTCTTGCACATCCTTCAGATATATTGTAATGTTTCCGGGTTGACGCACTAAGGATTCGATTTGATTCTAATATAGGTTTTTAATCATGTAGGATTCTAATAAAAGGATTACTATTCTTTCAAATTTTCAAATCTTAATTAAGTATTACAGAAAATGCACAATTGTAATATTATTATTATTATTTTTTTTAAATCCTTGCAGGATTATCTTCCTTCAAACAGCAAGCGGCGGCAACATTGTGCGTGGAATTATCGTCGCAGACGGACTGGAGCCACTACAGCCCCCCCCCCCTCCCCACCAACTGGATGCCCTATGTGTAATAGAGTGTCCGATTATGTGGGCGTGTCCAACCATTCATCTTTGAGACGCACTCCTTTGCCAGGATCCTCTTGACTCTTTAAGCGGTCCCAGTTTTGACGGATTTAAATACGTGTGAAACCGAAACTAGAGGGATCCGCCCTCCCTTTGGTCCCTTTGCGTCACCCTGTGAACTGATCCTGATCTCAATCCAGTTGAGCGACACGACACCGCAAAAGCGCGTGTCCCTTTCCCTTTTTTCCCCTTTTTTTCCCCCTCGAGACACTGTTCAAATATTGGGATATTTTAACAATCTAAGCTAATATAATGCTCTCCTTAAGGATTAAAATCCACTTATACTATGTCCGAAATGAATTGTGTCGGCAGAAATTAATACGTTCCGTTCAACCCTATACCTTCTGAGACCCCTGGCAATCTTCTTTCTTGATGGAATTTTTGGGCAAAGATTGTGGCGAGGTTTCTGACGCAAGAACACTGTTTGAACCTTCTGTGACTTTCCAACGCGCTTTACGTGTGTAGAATGGCCAATGAGCTTTAGCCATAGAGAGAGGTGTCTAGGTATACATGTTACAAGTCCCTATCTCAAAGTGTGACAGCATGCATGGGTGATCTGAATCTGGTTTATTTGCCTCACTTTTTTTTTTTACCTTAAGGTGATTCTATGGCAAACTCCCGGAGATTTTAATCCGATGGATGGCGTTACTTGTCGCTGGCTCCAAAAATAGTCTTTTTTTTACGGTTTATGGCTGTTTTCTCTGAACAAACGAATACTAGACAAAAAATCGGATTGTCAGCACCTGCGTAATTTTTTGCTTGATTTTTTGAGCCATAAACGGGCCAAATTGGTTCCGAACTAAGACGTATTTATGCAAGGAAAAAAATCAGAGTAATTTGTAGTTGTATCAGTAAAGATTACAGGTTTCGGTTTCACCTGTTTTCTTTCCTGATTCAACTCCAAATTACACTTGATTTTTTCTTTGCATAAATACGTCTTTATTTCTGAACCAATTTGGCCTGTATTTAGCTTAAAGAATCAAAATCAAAAAATTACGCAGGTGCTGACAATCCGATTTTTCGTCTCTTATTCGTCTTTTGTCTAGTATTCGTTTGTTCAGAGAAAACAGCCGAAAACCGTCAAAAAACGGCTATTTATGGAGCCAGCGACTAGTAATGCCATCTATCGGATTAAAATTTCCGGGAGTTTGCCATAGAATCACCTTAAATCAAAAATTGGTAATTGATCCAGTGGAATTTGGTCTTAAACCGGAAGTTCAAACCTTTTATACAGTGACTGTAGACACAGAATTCTAATACAGCTATCCAAGGGGGGAAATTTTGAATTTTTCTGTCAAGTGCCAGTTTCTTTATCGTGCAAACCCTTCCAAATGAAACAGTCATATATCGATTTCTGTATCCAGATAGTCACCCCAAAACACTTTGCACTTTCGTTTCTGACCAATTTCAAATGTGTTTTTCACAATTTTTTTTTTTTTTTTTGTAAAAAAAATTTAAAGGTTAAAAAAAGTGAGGCAAAAAAACCGAGCCTGATGTGTGAAAAACGTCCATAATAGATTTCCATCATGGCTGCCTAAGTGCTTTTTTTATGAAGCGCCTTCAATTTATTGGATATGCAAAATTGATACCGTGGAGTAGGAATATTTAACTACTCACTGTATTATTTTCAGGGCTGCCATTTTGCGTATAATCATTGCTATTTTTCTATTCACCAATGATTCCACCGGTTGAGAAAAGATTACACAGTTCAGTTCAGTGTATGACTGTAATGAACTAAAACACTCGCATCTGTAATCTTTTCTCAACCGGTGGAGTCGTCGATGACTTTGAAAAACTTGCGGATATTTTAATAAATTAACGGCGTTTCCACCGATTGAGGAAAGATTACAGATGCGAGCATTATCGTGCATTACAGTCATACACTGAGTTGAACTGTGTAATCTTTTCTCAACCGGTGGAATCATCAGTGAATAGAATAACAGCCGATTGTTCACCAGTCATCACCACTGCCGATACGGCAACGCCAACGGTGGTCTATTATAACCTCCGAGTTCAATTTTTCCAAGTCTTCCACAAGCTATTTTGACAAAAGGTATATTTACAAATGTATGTATGCACACGCACACCCTTGCTTACGGACGTACTCATCCAAGGTTGCCAGTTTGCGTGAATTCAATGGTATTTCCAAAATTCAACGGTGATATTCTACAAGTAAGCATCAAAAACGACGTAATGTGCAGTCCGCGACATTCGCACCATCCACCAGTGTTAATTTTATTAATTTTTAGTGTTCACGGAAAAAAAAGATTAGTGAAAATAACCATACGGATACCTGATTTTGGCACCTGCTAGATGTTATGGTAAACTTGACCAGAAGTATGGTACCTTTACCGATACTTTGAGTAAATTCAGCATGCAATCAGGTAACATCACCTAGTACCTAGTCAAAACATAGTATACTTCTGGTTAACATTGCCATAACATCTAGCAGGTGCCAAAATCAGGTATCCGTATGGTTATTTTCACCGTAGTTTTTTTTCCGTGTTTTAGAATAATTCTACGCGTATACAATTTCACTTCATAATCGCTATCTTGAGTATTTTGAGACGCTGATTTTAAAAATTCCAGCAGTTTTCATTAAACTGGCCTAGGTTTTACGTAAATTCGAAATTGTTGTGGATATCTAAACATAGAATATGTATCCATGACAACCATATCTGTATCTTTTGACTTGTGATTACACAACATTGACTGTTCATCACTCTGTCTCCAAGTGCCTCTTATTTATGTGGTCCCTGCTTTAGTTCAACAGAAAATACGTCTTCTTGGCAAAAAATTCTAAATTCTGGAAAAAGTATGTGTTTTGAGTAAAAACTAAGGCCGATTTGAAATCAGCGGGTCAAAATACATAGATATTCTTGCGCGAGGGGTGAAAAAGAGGTATCTCTATGATGAGAAAACCTGGTTGTACGTTCATAGCAGCCGGACACACTATGTCGTTAAGGCGTAAAAATCATATTCTACCGGTGAACAAAAAGATATCAACAGTTCAGTCAAGCAATATGACTGTACTGAATGGAAATAATCTAGTCTCTTCCCTCCACTTTGCCATATGTGTTGCCAGACATAATTATTATAGCCATATAGCCGCAGGATATTGACATTCTCTTCTCTCTCTTTCCCCATTTATGACTGCGCATTTGTTAGAAAAGGATGGAGGTAGGGGCTGTGACTTCAGCCCTTGTTTCTGTCATTTTCTTACACATGTATTCAAATGGGCTGAAAGAGAGAGACAGAAATATCCTAGGTGTACTGCTATGTTGCCAGATGTTCAGCTTTCGACCGTAATTTTCCCATACGAATCAATGTAAAGTAGGTAGGTATATACAGACTTAACCTGAAACCTGACAACACTCCTCTTCGGACTTTCGGGGGCCTTTTACCTTATCGAATTTATTCTTATGAAATTTCGACAAAAGTTTCTTACATGCGAATTTAGATAAGCGAAGAGCAATTTTATCGTAGCTTATACCGTGGACGAAGATATAACTATCTTCGTCCATATGCTTAGGTATATAATTTTAAATCAATAGACGGTTTTCGTGATGAATTGGTGATGACGTCATGAAACGATGAGCGTTCCAAACAAAGATAAACTGTCTCTCTTGCTCTCTGCACGTAACCCCCATGTACTGATATCTCACTCTAATTTCGAAAATCGTATATAGATACATCTTTCGTGAAATTTTTTGGTAGAACTGAAATGAAATTTGTTGGCATTTTAATGCGGTGTTGATAATAAAACTCGCAAACCAAGACCCTGTATACCAATTTCGAAACTAGAAAGAGGTGGGTATACATACATGAGGGTATGGAGTCAAATAATAGTGAGTGAGCTATATAGTTTGGAACGCTAAGCGAGTTTTGTCACCACCGATTGCGACCGATGAGTGCATAGTTGTAATTATTGGTTAACCGTTGACT
>VMOF01000220.1:8338326-8512913 GCA_011764245.1 Trialeurodes vaporariorum
TGAAGAAACTCTCGGTGCGCTACTGATGCTGATGTTGGTAATGGAATATACCCTAGTATAAGAAAAGTGAGCTATTATTTTGTCAGAGTTTGCGACAGTTGATTTCGTGGAAACGTAAGGAACCCTCTAACTGTGACTACTTCGTACCCCCTCAGGAGAACGGGAGGATAAAAATAAAACGGAGCAAAGTGTTGAGGGGGGGGGGGAACTCTGAACCCAGCAAGGAAAAGAATGAGATGTCGCCCGAAAGAAAGCAAGGAAGTGTGGGAGCCGAAGCTGCAAGGGGAGATGAGCGAGTATAAAAAAGGGGAGCTGGAGCAGCAGAGAGAGAGAGAGAGAGAGAGAGAGAGAGAGAGAGAGAGAGAGAGAGAGAGAGAGAGAGAGAGAGAGAGGGGGGAGAGAGGGGGGAGAGAGAGAGGAGAGAGAGAGAGAAAACGAAAAATATACGATGGAGTCCCGATCCGAGATTTTCCCTCTCTCTTTTTGAGGGCTCTCGAGGGTCTCTCATTTAGAGCCTCACACTTTAAATCCTTGCGTAAATAACCCCGTTGCGAGAGAAGGGGGGGGGGCGGTGGGAACGATGAGAGGGGGAGAGGGGGGAGAGGGGGGAGAGGGGGGAGAGGGGGGGAGAGGGGGGGAGAGGGGGGGAGAAAAATGAGGGAGAGCGAGCAGACACAAAATGAAATCTCTAATCAAGGAGAACTGAACTTTAAGTTTTCAAGGCGGAATTTTTGCTCCCCCCCTTTCTTTACTTCCAACCTACGTCCCCCCTTTTTTTGCTTCTCTCGGCTCATTAATTTTCGAGAGCACCAATTTCGCGGTGATTTGCTTTCCCCGCGGAGCAGGCGGAGTTCCCCCCTCCTCCACCACCCTTGCGTTCCGCACTCTTTTCTCTTTATTCCTTTCCTAAACCCTACGCGATGCAATAAAAATACGCATCAAACATTTTTTTTCCTTTTTTTCTTCCCCCCGACTGGAAAAGATTTCTAGAGTATGACGCTAAAGATCGTGGCACTTTCGAACCTGCTTGAATTTAAAAGTCAATTTTCAACCCTCTTGAGTGCACCGCGTGCACGGTGGCGCTCTTTGCTATCAACGAAGCAAAACCAAAGATACTGTGGCATTTTATTTCAGGTGGCAGATAGAAAAAATACACACAAGCAGAGCCATAGGTACCCACGGGAATTATTTCTCTTTCTCTCTCCCTCTTTTTGTCTATTCAAACGCATGTGTTAGAAGAGGATGGGTAAAGGATAAGGGAAAGTATCATATCCATATGACTTTAGCCTCCTTTATCTTGGTTCTTTAATTTCTAAAAAAAAAAAAAAAAAAAAAACCCAACATGTGATCATTAATGTTGCGCGGAAACTTCGGCTACATGCAGTGCTATTTCGACTGAATTAAATGTTTTTCCTTTTATTTTTTCTTTTTATGTCTTCTCTTTCACGTTGAAATTTCGGGTGATTTTCTGCATGCAACAGGACTACGTTATATAGTGTTTATCATATCACTTTTGTGAGAATACACATCACATTGATTCATTGTAAGCATTCAGTGGCGTCGCGTGCCATCTGGCAACAATGCAACAGCTCCATTTAAACTCGTTAAATAGATCGAATTTTCCTTGTGCACTGTGCACCCCCTGATATCGATCTTTTACATGAGTTTAAATAGATATAAAACATTGTTGCCAAACTGCACGCGACGCCACTGTAAGCATTCAACCTAAGCATATATCATTGGCGGCTGGTGCTGTTGGGCCACAATGATTTTCCTCCTTTGATTGAATGTAAAACAATCGACCCGACAGTGAAGCAGCGCAATCATCATCAACAATCGATTACTGTACACATAGAGGCGTAGCATGCAATTTGGCAACGTTGAAATTTTTTCCATCTAAACTCATATAAAAAGGTCGAAAATGCGAAGGTGTTCACTGAACACCCAATACTTCGATCTTTTTCATGGGTTTAAATGGACAAAGTACAGCGTTGCCAAATTGCACGCTACGCCGCTGATTGTACACACATTCAAAATGTGGAAGAAAAGATGAGGTACCAAATTTTACGCGCCGCTAATGACACATATATACTCAATTTCTTTCGTACAACATCCACATCGATCGTAAAGTGTATAGTCGTAACGTCATCACCGCCATGTAATTAGTTGATCGACAGCCAAAACGTGTGTCTCGTTATGACGTACCCCATCCAGCTATACAACGCAATGAATGTTCTAAAAAGCATATTGTCATGACGTCGATTCCATGTATCTTTTGATTCATTCAGTCATCATTATGATGTCAGAAAGACGCATCAATGAAATCGATCTACTCACAATGGTTACTTTCTGCTACCTCCAAGCCAGTATACAATACGATTACTACAACTTCTGTTGATGATTTTAGAACCACGTCTTCTAGGCAGAGGCGGCTCGTGAAATATGCTCCACTGTAAGTTAAATGATTTTATCTTGACCCTTTTAGCAGTGGCGGCTCGTGATATCTGGCAACAGTGTCACGGAAAAAAAAGATCAGTGAAAATAACCATACGGATACCTGATTTTGGCACCTGCTAGATGTTATGGTAATGTTAACCAGAAGTATACTATGTTTTGACTAGGTATTAGGTGATGTTACCTGATTGCATGTCGAATTTACTCAAAGTATCGGTAAATGCACCATACTTCTGGTCAAGTTTACCATAACATCTAGCAGGTGCCAAAATCAGGTATCCGTATGGTTATTTTCACCGTAGTTTTTTTCCGTGGTCCTTCTCCCATTTAAACCAATGCAAAACAATCGATTCTCCTGGAGGCTGTTAGCCTCCTCAATAATTGATTCTTTTACCCAAGGTAAATGGAAAAATTGCATGGTCGCCAAATCGCACGATCCGCCTCTGCCTTTTAGTACCAAGTTCAATCAGTCAACTCTAATCAGGCGAGTAGAGGTCGTTTCATGCGCAGAAGTGAGGGGCGTACCTAGACCGATAAATCTTCGGAATTTTTCTAACATTCTTTCCCACTTTACGAAATGAAAATTGACCCTTTCCGTCACATAGTGTCCATTATAATGGATGACCATTTTACATGGAACCTTATGGAAATTCAGAAAAACTGACACACATGAAATCACATGAGAAAAGTTCGTTCAATTTAATGGTAAAGGTTTCAGATTACAGTGACACTTCTTTCATAATTCATGACAGAAAGGGTTAATAAAAATGAATTTGAGCGGTGCGGCTTTTCATTGAGGATGGATCGCATTAAAATCAAAGGGTTTATAGTCAGAGGCAAGTTTTGTTTTAATTTGAATAGTGAAAATTTGCCAAAGATTATGGTCTGTAGGTACGCCTACATTTCTGGAACGAGCTCCAGATAAATATTTCTACTCCGAGGTGTCAATAATTTTGCCTACATCATCAATTGAAGGCGCTCAGTTATCCGTTCTTTTGTTTTAACAAGATATTAATCGAAACTAGCTATGTGATTATTTGATACGGATTTCAGTAAACGGCAAATAGAGCTAAACGCTCTGGAAACACCTTATAAATTCATGAGAGAAAAATCGGTAATCAATTGTTCACTCATCACCACTAAGACGACAGAACAAATAAAGATGATAAAAAAAAAAAAAGTAAAAGAAAGTAAGAAAATGAAAAAAAAAAAAACCTTTTAAATACAGAAAATGAAAAAAAAAAAAAAAACCTTCTAAATACAACACCTTTTCCGCTTTCAGAAAACCCTTCCTTGTAAATTCTCTTCTATGCTCATATTATTTTGATCACAACTTCTTTCTCAATTGAGCATAATTGAAAGATCATACCTATTCTATATAAATTAATGACCTTGCATGAATACACTAATTATTTCCGCAGCTTTGAGTTTGATCATGAAATTAATGAAATAGAATGAAGGGCTCTCACGTTTATGAGCCGTAATGTTTTGTTTATGTTTTGTGTTAGTATCTATTGAGGAATCCGTACATAGATACATTTTGTTATTTTTTGTGTTTTGGGCTATACATATTTGGGTTTGATGGACTCCGAAGGACTTCAATGTGTAGAGTATAATCACAGTACCTCTTAAAGATATAAACACATTAAGTATATCAGAACTGCCTCTTGCATGAAACTTAATTTAAATTAATTAATATCTGCAATCGTTTCAGTCGCAATCAATGGCGGATCCAGCAATATGGCAACCATGTATTCTTCACATTTGAACGTATGAGGAAGAATCAATTCTCGAGGGGGCCATGGCCCCTTGACTAATCGATTGTTTCTCACGCATTCAAATGGGCAGAATACACAGTTGCCAGATTGCTGGATCCGCCCTTGGTCGCAATAAAGGTAACCAAGTATAAACAAAAGCAATGGCGAAGAGATTAGATACTTTCACCTAAATATTGGCTCCTCAAGTCCAAATATCAACAAAAAAATCTTAGTTTTGAGGAATTCTCATGCTTTTCTACTGCTCAGAAATTTTTTAAAACATATTACCATAAGTGACTATGACAAAATCTTATAGATAATTAAGACAAGTTGAACCTATTTTCATATAAGATGAAACAAAATTTGTGTAAGCCTAAACTTCCCTCTTATTCCCGGTATTAACCTATTTTTGCCTATTAAATTAAATCAAAATTACAGGTTATTTGGAAAATCTCGGCGAATATGGTGGCTCTTGTAATCCATATAAAATTTAATTTACGCAATAAATTATTAATAGGTTTAACGGCAGTATAACTGACAGTAAATTTGCAAGAGCGAGCACAGTATACAGAAAGGTTGAATTTCATTGGAAGTATAATAAAATCTATGACACTACAATTATTGATGAGAAATTATGGTGAACGAATTGGGAAGGGGGCCGCAGAGGTGGAATTAAAAAAAAAAAAAAAAAAAAAAAAAAAAAAATCCAAAAATCTAATTACTGAAAGAAAAATTTGCCGCGAAATTTTCCTTAAATGAATTGAACAGTATATCACAAACACCGACGCCATGTATTTAATTATATTTAATTATATATCCTCGGAATGAGAGCACAAAATGAAAGCAAACGAAAGAAAAATATGATGCAAAATTTGAATTAAATATAGATTGATCAGTACCGAGGCAAAATATTTAATTATACATATCCTCGGGTTCAGAGGACATCATATCCGATGAATTTAATTTGGAAACATACGAATTAGACAATCGACGATTTTTAAGGTGAACGACACACTCGTTTTAATGACAGTAGTTAAGATTCATGAGATGAACTCGAGTTCAAATCAGAAGAAAGTCAGGTCACGTATGGATGTCAGAAAAAAAAAAAGAAAAAAAGGTGGCTCTTAAAATCTCTAGATACTCGCATTAGTTAATTCCATCTTCGATAGTTGGGTCACGTCAAAAGAAAGCTGAAAATGCCCACCACCCCCTCCCTATCATTCGCGCAGAAAAAGGAGAGCGAAAAAGCCGCGAACCGAACTTGCGGAGGTGGGAGGGGAAATATAAAGTGTATTGGAAGTGGTTATAAAACAAAAAGAAAAGAGAGCACACGAAATAGTACATCAAAGGCGAGTGCAAGAGAGAGAAAGAGAGAGAAAGGAAGAAAATCGAGGGGGGAAAAAAAGACAATACAGGGAATAAAATAAAAACAAAAACAAAAAGAAAAAACAAATCGTGCTTAATTGGAGATTTCAAAAAGCGGCGACTTAAAGCCCGCGGACGGGGAAAACGGACGCGCGAAGTAATACGTGCCGGATTACAGATTTTGGAAAATTATTTTCGTGATGTCGCAAAAGTATGAGAGAATATAAGTGCTTACCTTCAAATTATGTACCTAATAAAAGGTTCGTGGCGAAGATCACGTATTTTTTGTCTCCGTGTATAGCACTACTAGTACGGTATTTGGGATTTCGTGCCGAGGCATCAAAGCGAACTACTGCTGCACAAACATATGTAAGCTTACGGGCAGCGGGCCCGAGCACATATTCAGCGGACGAAGGCCTCCCATTGGTCGTCGAGGCTGATGAGTGGGTGGAGTCAACGGCCACCAATCCTCGCTCCTTCATGGAGTTTGCTTTTGTTATCTCTCCCGGCACCCGGATACTAGTCACCTATCATTTGCCCATCGTCCTCGGCACCCTACTGTGTCTACCGAATACACGTCGTCGCAATCTAGTTTTCCTCTTGTTCTCGGACCCTGATTTTTGATTTTTTCGGCACAAATTCGCCACCGTTTTGTTTCGCTTTGTTCGGTTGTTTTTTTTCCTTCCCCCCTCTCGTCCCATGATGTGTGTTTTTCCTAACGCAGATTTTCCTTTCTTTTTGAGTCATCTGATTGTGAGGGCAACAGCCGGCTACATTCACGCCAGATTCGCGTTTGGTTGATTCATTGATTGTGTTTAATTACGCCCCACCGATCTCATAAAAATGTGTTACTTTCGGATATACTTTCCAGATTTTTCATCCCCCCCTTCTCGTTCCATGATGTGTGTTTTTCCCAACGCAGGTTTTCCTTTCTTTTTGAGTCATCTGATTGTGAGGGCAACAGCCGGCTACATTCACGCCAGATTCGCGTTTGGTTGATTCATTGATTGTGTTTCGTTACGCCCCACCGCGATCTCATAAAAATGTGTTACTTTCGGTTATACTTTTCAGATTTTTCAATTTTTTTCCCCCACCCGCTCGTCCTTTTAAATTCGTTCGTCATTAAACTCGTCGGTTCGCAAGAAGTTTAATAACTTCTTCTTATTCTTCCTTTTTCTTTTCTTGAAAGTAAAATCGGTTAAAAATGCCTTTATTTATTATGCGTTCAATTGTGTTTCTTTCGTCGAGTTTTTCATCGTGATTTTCATCCGTTTATCTTGATTTGAAGTTTACAAGTTTATTCTTCCAGTTTGATTAAATTATGGATTGGCAGTGTGTTCTTCTTTAATTCCAGTGTTGATTTTTTTTATTTATCTAATAAATTCCAACGGGATTTTTAAACGCGATTCAAATCCAAATTGATTTTGCGGAGGAGTTAGTTTATTATAGTTTCTTTTAATTAAGGAGTGTGCGCAGTTAATAAAAAATAATAAAATGTAAAAAAAAAAAAAAATTGTGAAATAGAAGAATGAATGAATACATAAATACACAAATAAGTAGGCAAAAAAAGTGTTTAGAAAATAATACGGAAAGAAGAAATAAGTGAAGGAGCCATTTACAGTGGCGGCTCGCCAGGTGAGGTAAGTGAGGCGAGAGGGAGACATCGCCTCACATTTGTTGGTGTAGGAGAGAGAGAAAAAAATTAAAATGGTAACATCAGGAGGTTAAAATGGTTATTTTTCTATCTTTCTTTGTTTCAATCACCCAAAAAGTGTGAATGAAATGTAGAATTTTCCAAAAAGTTATGATAAAAAAAAGTGTTTAAAAAAAAAAAAAAAATCATCTGTGCACCTCTTATTTTCGTCGCCTCACCTCCACGAGCCGCCAGTAGAGCCAACGTGCATATGGCTTTCAGCTTGCGTTGCAAAATCACGGAAAAAAAGTAGTTGGTAAGATTTACCACCATGATGACTGATTTCTACACCTGCCAAAAAGATGGTAAACTTGACCATACATCGGGTTGAATAAACTAGAAACTACGTAAATTCAACCCAATTTATATCTGGTGAAGTTTACCATCTTTTTGGCAGGTGTAGAAATCAGTCATCATGATGGTAAATCTTACTAACTATTTTTTTTCCGTGATCCCAGGAGTTCAGGGGGCGAAGGATAAGAAGCCTATAGGGAGATGTATAGGGAAAAAAAATTGGGGTGTTTCACACTTTCAAATGTTCATTGTATGTAGGAGAAACACCAATTTCAAGGTTTTTTTTTTTTTTTTAATAAATGATTTTAACCCCTTATGCCTTTAATGGCTCAAAGTCATGGCCTACATGTACAGCAAGGAGTGCATTTTCGCATTTTGTGGAGTTGATATACATGAATCGCCTGTGAGAATTTTCAAGTCTGAGATAAAATTTGTGGTCCTAATGCCTGAAAGTCGAATATAATGTCTATTGTCTATGTTTGGTTTGGTTCTTCGTCGTTAACTCATGAAGAGGATTTTTGAGCGCTGGAAAACAAAAGGCAAAAAAGTTGTAATCCTGCACTCAAGAATGGCCAATTTATAGGAGTGAACTAATATTAAAATCAAACTGAACGACAAAATTTATCTCCCTAAGAATCACCAACTAGGCGAACTCTTGAAAAATTGATGCATCAAACTCTCATAAATACATATTATTGTCATTACTGATAAGATTAGACTATGGCTTTGACCTTTTCAAGGCATGGGTTAAAATCACTTTTATTTTCAAAATCCTTAAAATATGAATGTTTTCCCTGTCCGTAACAAGGTACATATGTACATTATGGCCCTTTTGACTACTAGGTTTATACCATTGGCGGATCCAAAGAGATTGTCTTTCTCTCTCTGCCAAATTGAATGAATGTGTTAGAAAAGGAAAGAATAAGGGGCAAAAGTCACGTGATTGCCCCTAATCTGTCCTTTTCTAACACAGGCGTTCAAATGGGCAAAGAGAGAGAAAGAAAATCTCTTGGATCCGCTATAGTGAATAGGACAAATCAATGCTCGGTCGCTCAAATTAAGTGGGTAGTTAACTATTCCTACATAACAGTGCTGATTTTGCATATGCAACTGATTGAAGGCGCACAGAGACAAATTATTAATCAAACTTTAACAATTTTATTTAGAGTCGAAATTGGGCAGTTGCAATGGTCTGAAATTGTGTTCTTTAATAAAGAAAATGAAAGTATTTGATGTGCTGAGGACAAAAGATGCCTGGTTTCTAATTAAGTTCCATTGTTCCGGAGATGAGATTTTGACCCAAAAAACATTGTTTTAATTGGGAATTCCGCGAAGTGACGTCACTAGCTCACTACGCACATGATTTTTTACAACTTTACGCGTAGGTGTGTAACTGCAAAACAGGGAAACTTCGGAAATAACCAAAGTCACCATTGTTCTCAGCACATTAATTTATTACTAGGGAGACGCGGGCAAAGTGGAAAGGGTGGGCAAAGTGGAAAACGGCTGAAAATACTATAAGCGCGTCATATGTAGCGCACTCTATGGGCGAATCGTGAACTAATATGATAGTGAATCTCGAATATGACGTACCGGTACTTGAAAACAACAACAATATTATCATTTAAAACAGAACCAAACTTTTCACCTGGTGTGGATTGTATAATGCGGTGCTGGTTAAACAAAATTTAAAGTTAATTATTACCAAAAATCTCATTTAACAAAGATGTTTTCTCAATCTATAGTTATCAAAGATTAGTTGAGACTCAACAGATTTGCAAAGTTACTTATCATTATTAAGAAAATTAACGAAAATGTTCGATGAGCCCTTGCGGGCAAAGTGGAAAATGGGTTTCCACTTTGCCCTCCTTTCATGTCTAATAATACCCTTTTCGGTTTTTTGACCAAAGTGATGGTTTATTGAGTACTTCCGTTCACTCAAATTTGAATATAACTGTGTAGTTTTGTTTTGGAACGTCTATAAAGAAGTATTCAAGACCGCAAGTCTTACCGACTGTTCAATCCAAAGTTATGGCCGATTGAAATTTAGAGGTAGTTGTGTTTCCCAAAGGGCACCCCTAAATTTCAATCGGCCGCAATTTTGGATTGAAAAGTCAGTTTGCCTTGCGGTTTGCGCCATTGTTTTTCTCTATTTAAGATCCTTTTAGCTATGTATCACTCGATTTTGGATCTTTTTTCTGACGGCCTACTTAATTTTCATGTTCTTCTTTCAGAATTTGAAGTCAAGACACATTCCTTCTATTTGAAAAAAACGCGATGAACGGGGATTCCCCCTAAATACTTACCGGGGGGGGGGGGCTGAAAATATTTCCATTGCATTCTTTGTGGTCGATATAAACTGTAGGCCTTTCACCGAGTTTTCGTATTTGCCTTAGTTGGGTCACAATAAAAGCTTGCCAGGTGGTTTGAGACACCCTGTTATTTAAGCCTATTTTTTATCTCTCATTATTTAAAATTAACTTTTTTTTTACTTGATACATTTGTTCTTTCCACGCACAAGTGCATGAAAGTGCAATCAGTGCATTTTCGGCTGTTTTTCCACTTTTTCATCGCCTTTCCACTTTGCCCACCCCCCAGTTTCCACTTTGCCCACTCGTGGGTGGGCAAAGTGGAAAATGACACTTTTTCTTTATATGGATTTTTAGGGTTTTTTAAGCTATATTGTGTCATTTTTCGGGTTGTTTTTTGGTAGTTTAATAATCAAATTTTTACTTTCTTAAATTTTCATTAACATTCATAAAGTTCTGTGAGAGATACAAGCATTCTACGAAACCCTTTCCACTTTGCCCGCCTCTCCCCTATCATTTTCTTTATTAAACACGCAGCATTTTAGACCCTTGCAACTGTCCCATTATTGTGAATAAAAAACCAAAATCATGGTAGATGGATCTGATCACAGAAACGAGCATGCTCGCCGCGGGCATGGTACTCCTTTAATTTGGAAGTTTTAAAAAACAAAAAACAGAATAGGTACGCAGAGTGAAATTTTAAGTAAAGAAATAAATCGAAACAAAACTGAACGAACAGATCAATAGATGAAGGCATAAAAATACCGCTGTCATAGCTGAATCCTAAACCAACGTTACCATTAATTAATTCAGTGAGTTAAATTTCAACGACGCAACTCTAAATTTTTAAGGTCTATTCAACATTTGAAAAAAAAATAATAAAAGCAATAATAATAATACTTAATAAAAAAAAATGTCCAATGATAATGAAATAAAATCCAAGATAGGATTCTTGGATTAAAAAGTGTTCCGTGAAGTTCTAGGACCAAAATTCAGTGGCGTGGCGGGTTGTTTGGCAACGCTGCCTATCGTCCATTTAAACCCATGCAAAATATAGATTTGAGGGAGTGCACTGTGCACCACTAATAATTCGATCTTTTTCATTCGTTTAAATGGACAAAATTCAGTGTTGCCAGACTGCACGCGACGCCACTACATGAAATCATTTGGAATTCCGTAAACTGTTCATGAAATTCCATCAAATTTTTCATATAATAATTCTATGGAATTGCATAAAAGACCTATGAAATTTTGGCCATATGATGAAACTTCTGGTAAGCATTTACCAGGGATCTCGTTTCTTTTGAAAACCGAAGACAAATTGGGTTTATTGGACTCAATTTTTTTTTTTTCCCCCAGTAAGTATTTTCAGAAATTACAGTTTTTGTTTTTTTTTCGTTTCAAGAAACTATATGAACAAAAATACTTACTTCACTTTCGACGGATAAATTGCAGAACGCACGTTAATTTTTCCATTACATTTTCACCAAAAATTAAACGTGAAAAACGAGGCGTCGAAAGGGAGGGAATCTTGCAAACTTTAGCTAAGAGCAAATTAATAGTCCAATCTGATGTAAAAAACCAGCGAAAATCACGAAAATCACAATGAAACTTAGTAAAAAAAAAAAAAAACTCAGTAAACAACTGTAGCGGTAAGATTGCGATGGCAGAGCTACGCGCAGGTATAATGGCGATTTCTGTCTAATTTGTCACTTCCTCCATGGAAACACAAAGATGTGTCTTTTAGATAGGACTCTCCCATGATACCTGCGTCTCTTCGCAATTAAGCTCAATTCTGAGAGCGAGTTTCTTGATTTTTTATAGTGTACTCATCATCGTTACTTTTACAGGTTTTATGCAAGCATCAACTCCTGCAAGAGCCCCATTGCAAAAATCAGACTCCTCTCGTTACTTGAAGGTTTTAACGCCTGCTTGCTCCAATTTAGTGGGTCCATAAATATTCCTACTCCGCAATTTCTGGTTTGCCTATCTCTGTGATTGAAGGCGCTCGCCAGTATACTATTTTGCAAATGCCGACAATTTTATTCAAAGCCGTCTGGTACAACGCACTATGGTTTGAAATCATCAAAAATTGGCCAAAAGTCAGAAAGTAAATTTCTCATAAATTCGTCACTTAAAAACTTTCAGCTTCAATTTTTTGCACTGAGAACACTTTGAACACGTAATTTAAACTTAGAAATGACATAGACAGGTTTTAAGAGTAAGCGTAAAAACTAGAAAAAGATTATTTTTGATGCCTTTTTTTCACCGAGTTTTGGCCACTTTTTTCTGATCTCAGACCATAGTGCAACGGCTCAAGCTATTTGACAACCATGCATTTTTAAATTAAACTGAGATGAAAGAATCAATTCTTAAAGAAACTTGCCAGCCAGACAGCCTAGCAAGTGAATCGATTGGTTGCCTTGCGTTGCGTATAACCCGTGAAAAAAGTTTGAGCAACTATTGGGTACATACAGAGTGCATTTCCTTCACTAAGTAGATGAACTTCTTTTTATTTTTAAGGAATGTACGCGTTTACAGTCAAGGCCGAGTCTTATAAAAAATTGTACAGTAAGTCCTGTTCCCGTAACCCTGAATAAATTATTTGCATCCAAATGGAGCTGTTGCGAGATTTTTCTAAGGGCTTATTAATAGTTGATTTTGGTGTCAATCCCTGTAAAAATGACGACAAGCCCACTAAAAAATCACGAAATCCACTCTCAAACTCATGAAATGCATTCAAACGCGAGACCGTATAATGGCGGTGATTACCGCCTTTCACATTGGGTTTCCCTATCTCAATAAGCTTCATCTTCACGAGGATATTTTTGCGACACGACATAAGAAAAAGAAGAAGCACACAATGGGTCTGTTGCAAACTTTTGCTACAACAATTAAGAGTGTTTAATCTAATGTAAAATCACCTGAAAAGTCTGTTGGTGGCATCAGAAAATCATAAAATGCAATAATAAAATCACAAGAGGCGTTTAATGAAATCCAATATGGCGGAGAAATATCGAGCAATCGGTATGCATGCACCGTGAACATCCAAGGATGGCCAACATTGACAACCTCACTGGAGGTAGAGGTTAAGAGTGTTTGTTTACGTTGTGATTGGTTGTGATCGATATTGTGAGGTTGGCTATCCTTGGATGTTCGTGGTGCATGCATACAAATTGCTCGATATTTCTCCGCCATCTTGGATTTCATTAAACGCCTCTTGTGCGTTTATTAGTGCATTTTATGACTTTCTGATGTCACCAATGGACTTTTCAGGCGATTTTACATTAGATTAAACACTCTTAATTGTTGTAGCAAAAGTTTGCAACAGACCCATTACCATAAGATTTAGGAGCTAATCACCGCCATTTGAAGCACTTTATGAATTTGGTAGTGGATTTCGGGATTTTTTAGCTAGTGCACTTATTGTCATTTTAACAGGGGCTTACACCATAGTAAAATATTAATGTGCCTATAGCAAAAGTTTGCAACAGCTCCATTGGGAATTCGTGAAAAATCGAGGTTGGTTACACTAATGTTTCCGAAAAGTATGGGTGCTTTCAGGGCTGTGTGTAAAGGAAATGAATTCATATAAGATGACTGTAGGTACCACCAGATTGAATTTGTGTTTTTCGGAGAAAGCCAGTGATGGTGGCTTCTGCAATTTGGCAACATCTTTTTTCCTCCATTTGGTTCTATGTAAAACCATCGATTCGATAGCGAAGCAGCCAGTGGCGGCTCGTGAAATGCGATGTATCGATGTTCACTCCATTTAAAACTATAAAAAAGTATCGATTGCTCGGGGGTTCAATTGCACCCACTGACGATCGATACTTTTCTATGGTTTTAAATGCAGCGGACATCGATATATTGCACTGCACGAGCCGCCACTGGAAGCAGCGCTTCACTAGCATTCGATTATTTACATTGAGTCAAACGGAGGAAAAATGTTGTTGCCAGATTGCACGATCTGTCACAGGAGAAATCAACCTGTTAAATACAGGGCTGCCGTTTTGCGTATAATCAATGCTATTTTTCTATTCACCGATGATGCCACCGGTTGAGAAAAGATTACACAGTTCAGTTCAGTGTATGACTGTAATGCACGAAACTACTTTGATCTGTAATCTTTCCTTAATCGGTGGAAACTCCGTTGATTAATTAAAATATCCGCAAGTTTTTTAAATACATCGACGACTCCACCGGTTGAGAAAAGATTACAGATGCGAGTATTTTAGTTTATTACAGTCATGCACTGAACTGATCTGTGTAATCTTTTCTCAACCGGTGGAATCATCGGTGAATTAAAAAATAGCATTGATTATACGCAAAACGGCAGCCCTGGTTAAATATCCTGCAGAAAGAAACATTCTCGTTTTAAACAAGCAAAAATAATCTCATAGCTGGCGGCAAGTTGAAAAGATCTGCCCAGACACCACATAATCGCATCTCCAGATCAACATATGCGCGTGGAACTCATCTATAAACCGTTCTTCTGATATTTGTTGACAAGTTTGATGTTTGTTTTGGTGTCCGTTTGTATGCATAACAGACAGAGGGCCTTGATGTCTTTCGATGACATGAGCATATACATACAAATAAAATCAGATGAGAATAAAACCAAACTGATCAGTGATTATAAATGCCAGATTTGGTTTGTCTTTCTTTTTCTTCTTGTTCGTTTTGAAAATTCACGGTCATTCTATAGAATCCGATGCTGAAAACAAAACTCAACCTCAGCAGATTGTATATTTAGAGTGTCTCATTTCTAGTTCAGCGCTAACTCCGATTGATCGTAAGTTATGTGGTTACTTTATTTGTAAATAGACGAGCGCATATATAAGTTCATCACAATATAGTTCATTTCTCGTCAAATGAGCCGCGGATAAATACAGGGTGAAATCCGAAAAAAAAAAGACTCACCCAAATAGTTAGACCCATTTTTAAAAAGTCATGCATATATACTTTTTTTAACCTGACAACTGTAAAGATCTTCATACTTCACGCTGATAAGCGCCAAATGAGGCTCTTGCAAACTTGAACGTATAGTTCAATCTGATGTAAAAACCAGAAAAAATCACGAAAATCACACTAAGAAAACCCAAGATTCAGTAATAAACTCTCATAACTGCTAAAATGGAAAGTTCGTTGTGGCGGTTCAACGCAGGTATCTTGGGAGATTCCTGTCTATTGTGCGGCACTTTCTCTACGGAAACACAGAGATTTGTCTGAATTTAGATGGGAATCGTCCATGATACCTGCGTCACTCCGCCATTAGGCCCGATTCTGAGAGTGAATTTCGTGATTTTTTAGTGTCCCTACTCATCGCGCCATTTTTAAAGGTTTTTATGCAAGAATCAACTCTTCAATCCCCTATAGCAAAATGTTTGCAAGAGCCCCATTGTACTTAACTAGTTTTTAGTAAAAAAAAAAAAAAAAAAAAAAACCATTCATAGTTTATTCACTCTTATTTGCTGCGAAAACTTTTTTTTTTTTTTTTTTTTTTTTTTTTTTTTTTTTTTTTTTCATTTTTCGCAATGTAGCTTGTTATGCTGTTAACAGGATGATTACGCGGTTTTCTCGGCGTACAGCTACAAATATACTGTGATATTCAAATCAGTGGCATTGTCGGCAACGTTGCAATTTGTCCACTTAAAACCATGAAAAAGATCGAGCTACTGAGTTTCCGGTGAACACCTTCCCATTCAACATTTTAATTTACATGCGGGTTTAAATAAAGAAAATACCACGTTGCCAAATCGCACGCTATAGGTACGCTTTGATTCAAATGCATAATAAATCAAAACGGAAATCAGATTTTCAGATCCAGTTTTTGCGGCTCGTGCAATTAGCAACAATTTTTTTCCTCCATTTTATTCCATGTAAAACAATCGATTCGTCGGCGAAACAGCGCTTCGCCAGCATTCGATTATTGTACATACATTCAAATGGAGGAAAAACGTTGTTAATTGCCAAATAGCTCGAGCCGCCACTAAGAACTACCCGTTTGACTCATTAGAAAAACCAAAGGCGGACCCAGCAATCGGGCAACTGTGAATTCCTCCCATTCTGATGTATGAGAAACAGTCGATTATCGATCTGGCCTCCTATAGAATCGATTCTTTTTCATGCGTTGAACCCTCCCATTCTGATGTATGAGAAACAGTCGATTATCGATCTGGCCTCCTATAGAATCGATTCTTTTTCATACGTTGAACCCTCCCATTCTGATGTATGAGAAACAGTCGATTATCGATCTGGCCATGGCCTCCTCTAGAATCGATTGTTTTGCATACGTTTAACCCTCGAGTGGTCGCGCTCGCATTTGTGACACGAAACGTCGCGTGGATGACATGCGTCATCCACTTTTAAAAATGGCTATAACTTATAAGTCTGCCAATTTAAGCTTAAATATGCATGTATGCATACTCAATCAACAGGGATAACCCTCCTCAGGCTCAGTAACTTGAATGATAGGAATTTCAAAAATCCTGGCCCATTTTTTTTTTTTTGCAAATGGTGAAAAACTAAAAAATGGGAAATTCAGATTTTGCCACTTTTGAACATACCAATATTTTAGGCTCAACATTTAAATTTTAATGGTGATTTCAAAGAAATATACTTTTTCTTTGTTTCTCTCGTAGGATGTATATTCAAGTTCAAATTTCAAAATTTTTGAAACTTGAAAAAAAACGCGTCTTGAAAGCGTCGCGTGGATGACAATCGTCGTCCAGCCACTTTCACATTTAGTAACTTCTTGGTTTTGAAAGAAAAAAAACGAAAAAAAAACTTCGGAACCCTCTTGGCCCATCCAGAAGGGCAGCTACTGAAAATCTCAGCTTTGAAAATTCAAAATTCGCGCAAATACACGCAAAAACAAGTCCACGTGACCACTCGAGGGTTAAATATAATAAGACGAATTCATAGTTGCCAAATTTATGGATCCGTCCATAATGCAATAAACAATAGTGCTCCAAAATATGGATTTTTTAGGACAAGCACACCCCTTGTTTTAAACGTAATTTTTCCAAAGAACACCCCAATTCATTGCACTCTCTAAAAAATATGATGTCTAGACCATAAAGGAAGAATACGTACGCATATTTTGTACGCATTGGAACAATAGAGAGAGCTAGGGATGTACACACTCACCGACGCTCTCATAGCGCTGGTGCCGCTGCGCTCTCAAACACCGTTTCGTTTTATAACATTGAGTGACCACTCTACCTATTCTTCCTTTATGGTCTAGACCGGTAAAGGGGTGTCTCCACCAGCGAATGTAAAAGCGCGAATAAACTGATTGAGCCAATGAGCTGCCTTGAAGTCGATAAGTCGAATCCGATGTATCGACAACAAAGAAGCTCATTGGCTCAATCAGTTTATTCGCGCTTTTAAATTCGCTGGTGGAGACACCCCTTAAAAATATCGATTTCAGTACTATAGAAATCGAAGAAAAAAAAGGAACATAGAAAAATTTCAGCTAATGAAAACTGCAAACAAGGCTGCAAGACTGCGCGTCTTCACGGTGTAAAAGACTTCTAGTCTGCGGAGTGGAAAAAACTGGAAAAAACATGAAAAGCCAGACGGTTGGACGAAGGAAATGCAAATTTTCTATTTAGCAAATCAGGCTGCTTTGTGCACAGGACTCGACAAAAGGGAAACACTTGGGTTTGCCTCGCTCGCGTGAGAAAGTGCACAGGTACCTATACTCAAACCGAGGTATTTACAGCCGACAACAAACAACAGAAAAACCCTCTCCTACCATCTCCGTTTTAATTTTCCTTTCTCCAGTCCCTTGCTCTTCAGGAAACGGGAAAAGGTGGCCTACGAAAAGAGGCCTGAGAAGAAAAGTTCCCATGGACACCTGTAATGAGATTATAGAGTTTTCTGAAAGGGAAATTAGGAGACAAATATAATAATTACAATAGCATTAGTGTGAGAGAGGACAAGGCCACAAGGGTATATTGTGTGGGAGCAGCGACGCGCCGCACAGTGGAGGCGAAATATATAACGCACAGGATACCAGTAAGAGACAGTTTTTTGCAAGTTTTGTTTTTGTTTTTTTAAAGGATTTTAAATAAATGGACAGCAAGCTGATTATGAACGATCGTATCGTAATGCTATCGAGTCAATGATCGAGTGCGTGTTATACACGGAAAAAAAAGATTAGTGAAAATAACCATACGGATACCTGATTTTGGCACCTGCTAGATGTTATGATAAACTTGACCAGAAGTATGGTACATTTACCGATACTTTGAGTAAATTTGGCATGCAATCAGGTAACATCACCTAGCTAGTAGCTAGTACCTAGTCAAAACATAGTATACTTCTGGTTAACATTACCATAACATCTAGCAGGTGCCAAAATCAGGTATCCGTATGGTTATTTTCACCGTCGTTTTTTTCCGTGATATCTTATGGGCGGTGTCATTCAATAAGGTATCATTCCGATAGATGCCCCCTCCCATCTCTACGGAAATTCGCCGATGATCGACTCCTGAACTATCGGAGAATTTCCTCAGAGATGGGAGGGTTTTTATCGGAATGGCACCACTCATAAGATAACACGCACTCGATCATAAACTCGATAGCATTACGATACGATCGTTCGTAATCAGCTTGCAGAGGATTTATTGAAATCACTATATAGTCTGAAATCATCAAAATCAAGCCAAAAATCTTCTATACTTGCGGATTTTAATTAATCAACGCAGTTTCCGATTAAGGAAAGATTACAGATCAGAGTATTTTCGTGCATTACAGTCATACACTGCACTGAACTGTGTAATCTTTTCTCAACCGGTGGAATCATCGGTGAATAGAAAAATAGCATCGATTATACGCAAAACGGCAGCCCTTGCTGTCTTCTTGCCTCCAGTAATCTTTTTTTTTTTTTATTATTTTTTTTTTCAGTGAAAATGACGTGAAAAAAAAATAAAAATAAATAAAAAAAAAAATAAATAAATAAAAAAAAATAAAAATAAAAAATAAAAAAAAACGGTTATTCGTACCCACTGTGTTGAGAAAGGTGAGAGAAGTGTGAAAATTATGATTTATTGGGCTCTAGTAATTTTTGTCACAACTCTGGAAAGGCCGTAGAAAATCTGCTGCCTTTATTTTCTTTTTAAATAGAGGTGTCGAAGCGACAGGTACCGGTCATTACAATGGACGGCTTGTAAGTACGAATGTTTTTGGGAAGCCGGCTTGACCTTCGCCTCCGCGTGAGAAACTTGTCCACCGGCAGAGGTAGATTTTCCCGAACAACAATAATTGACCCATGTTAGAGAGTACGTGCAGTTTTGTTCATTTTGAAGCTATTTAGATACCTGGTACCTTCCCGCATCAGTATATACATATATACATCGCTACTATGTAGTCTTCACTGATCGGTTTTCGGTTGCCTTCGAGGTGAATAGGAGCCGAAAAGTCTCTCAAACACTAGCGGATCCAAGAAATTGTCCTTCTCTCTCTCTTCTCCCATTAAAACGCATGTGTTAGAAGAGGATAGAAGAGGGGTCGAAAATCACGTGACTGCCCTTAATCTGTCCTTTTCTAACACACGCATTCTAATGGGGAAAGAGAGAGAAGGATTGATTCCTGGATCCGCCGCAGTGTCCCTCAAGGTCGATCGTATAATCTTTTCTACTTGAAGGACTACAAATAAAATTCAACCCTTTCAACATAATTAAAGAAGAGGGTTTGCAAATCTATCCTGACCTTTCCTTGTAAATGTCATGACTTTGTTTGCTCTGCGCTTGTTCTTCTCTGTGATGCTGATGT
Source organism: Trialeurodes vaporariorum (assembly GCA_011764245.1). Taxonomy (NCBI): domain Eukaryota; kingdom Metazoa; phylum Arthropoda; class Insecta; order Hemiptera; family Aleyrodidae; genus Trialeurodes; species Trialeurodes vaporariorum. Next base: position 8,357,982 of record VMOF01000220.1, read on the forward strand.
TTGCGGTTTGACAGACTTCCTGACTTCCCGTTTTTGGCAGAGCATGGGCGGCGCGTGGGGTCAAAAAGTGGGGGGGGGGCTAAAATTCAACAGCTTTTTTTTCTTTTTTTTTATTATTTTTTTCTTCTTCACCTTTTTCACAATAAACGTTTGAAGCTGGCGGGGAGGGGGACAAATAACCTTTTTCCTTCTTTTTCTCTTTTTCTTTCTTTTTCCTTTTCCCCTTTTTCCCTTTTTTTCTCGTTCAAGAATTTTTTTAGCCCCTCGTTCCCAAAAAAGTGGGGGGGCTATAGCCCCAATAGCCCCTTATACGCTCCGCCTATGTGGCAGAGATGGAAGTCAGTACCTATTTAACATACGTGGATTCAGATATTCTCCCTTCTCTCTCTCTCTCTCTCTCTCTCTCTCTCTCTCTCTCTCTCTCTCTCTCTCTCTTTCTCTCTCTCTTTCTCTCTCTCTCTCTCTCCTCTCATTTGAACGCGTGGGTTAGAAAAGGATAGAAGGAGGAAGCGAAAGCAGAGCGACAGCTTTTTTCATTTTTTCATTTTCGCATTTTTCAATTCACCGATGATTCCACCGGTTGAGAAAAGATCATACACGCAGTTCAGTTCAGTGTATGATTGTACTGCACGAAAATACTCTGATTTGTAATCTTTTCTCAATCGGTGGAAAATCCGTTGATTTTATTAATTAAAATATCCGTAAGTTTTTTTAAGTCATCGACGACTCGGCCACCGGTTGAGAAAATATTACAGATGCGAGTGTTTTCGTGCATTACAGGCATGCCCTGTACTGAACTGTGCAATCTTTTCTCAACCGGTGGAGTCATCGGTGAATTGAGAAATGCCATTAATTATACGCAAAACGGTAGCTCTTGGCGAAAGTCACATGACTGCCCTTAATATGTCCTTTTCTGACACACGCGTTTCAACAGGCGAAGAGAGAGAGAGAAGGAAATAGACTTGGATCCGCCGGGGGGTATAAAATCCCACCACTTTCAATTTTGGGAGTCTCACAGTCAGTGGCGGCTCGTGCAATGTGGCAACCATATTTTTCTTCCATTTGATTCTATGTGAAACAATCGATCCGCCAACAATCGATTGTAACGCACATATTCAAATGGAGGAGGAACATTGTTGCCTAACTGCACGAGCTGCCACTGCTCACAGTAAAAGCCACGACTAATTTTAATGGCCATTAGCTTTACTTGGACGACGAAAATCTCGCATAAAACAATTTGATCGTTTGACGGAACAACGTTCTCAAAAAATTACTTAAATAATGAGCGTTGCTGGCGTTAGACATTCCAGGTCTCAAAGACAAACCGTCTGGTACGCAAGGCATAATGGTGGGTCCGTTATTTTTGTCCAAAATCTGCCCCTCTTGATTTTATTTAAAAACAAAAACCAAAAAAAAAAAAAAAAAAAAAAAAAAACCTTTTACTGAACATTCTCAAAAACTACAATCAATTTCATTTAATTCGAGTGAAAGCAATGCTGGTTTATCAACTCTTGCGGAAAAATCGAAGAAATATAATCTGGAATTCCCCCAAGGTCGAGTCTCTGTCCCCATGATATATGTATTGGTTGTATAGTGCCTTCAAATAGTGAGGATGCAATAAGATACACCCACCACCGGAGAAACGCTCGCTCGTTTGTCGAAGAAATGTGTAAGGTGCCTTCAAATCGCGAGGATGCAATAAGACACACTCATCACTCATCATCGGGAAAGGCTCTCACTCGGCTCGGCTGTTGGAGAGATACCAAGCGTATGACACCTTCAAATCGAGAGGATGCATTGAGATACGCTCTTCCCCGGGAAATATATAACATCCTTCCTTCTCAATATACGATTGAACGAAATTCTTCGGAAACCTATATTTTGGTTTGAAATTGATGATCATAAGCTATGATCTGCCAACGATGCTGTTACAGAGGATAAAGTAGTTCCATGCTAACTCCATTATCTGTAATGCGAAATGACATAATAACATTAATCATCAGCACCCAAATTGTAATTAACCTCAACAGCATTTTTTATATTTTTTTTGTAGTAAGTACATTTGTTTACATTACCTATCAGTCCGTATAATGGAGCTCTTGCAAGGTTTTGCTGTAGGCAAATGGACTATCAATGGAGCAGTTGCAAGGGTCTGAAATGTTGTGTTTTTTATAATTCACGAAGACAATTATTAGGTACAGTACTTTATGAGCTTAGGGGCGGTTTCACGATAACGGGAATTGCATGTCCCCAGGGGCGATGGACTATATGTAAAGAGTAAAAAGATAAATAGCAGTGATTTTTCATCGAAACTCTCTGTCTGAGGGAGGAAAAAAAATAACAGGGCAAAAAATTATCAATGCCGTGGAATATATCACCATTTTTCAGGCGGAATTCGTACACTTTGTTACTGTCCCCGGGAGTGAGTCTTAGATTAAAAGGGTAATTTTCCTACGAAAAACAATACCTTTGCAGCGCCAATTTTTATCTTTAAGTGGAAATGAATAGTTACTTTAACGGCAAAACTGGACTTGTGATGAGTATTGGAGCGGAGGAAATCACAATCAGCACGGGTGGCGACCTCTTGTGTACACTTTGTTACGCATTAAAAATGTGCGGTAAATCAGGCACAGACAGCGCTAGCTGTCATTCCCTGGATCCTCCTAGCCTCAAGAGGTCAAAGAGATGGCAACAGGACCAGCTGATACCGGTAAGTAACATTTGTTTGTAAATATTGGCCGATAAAGTCATTTTTAGCGTCAGATTTAGATGTGTAGCACTAATTACTCAACACAAGAAAATGCAATAAACACCCAATTTCAATCAAAAATTCAATTTGAGCAAATCGTGGATGAAAAGTAGGCGGCAAGTGTGTTTGAATGCCCAATCATAGATTAATTTATTTTTATTGCCTTTCTTGACATTCTGCAAAATACGCGAATTTGGAGTGTACACTTTGTTACGATACTTTGTTACGTTACGAGTAACGAAGGAAAATGAACGTAATTGAAAGGGGTTTGAGTCGGCTGATAAAAAATCATCTAAATATCATTCTAGCTGCTAATATACAGGTAGTATCTAGGTGTTGTATGCTTCTGCTTATCATTTGGCACAATTTTTCGAAATTCGAAGCCGCTCGCGAGAAATTCGAGATGGTAGGTACATATTTTCTTCAACACCCTGTACATGCAAATTTTAGATTAGGCCATGACTTTAGGCCCTTTAAGCTACGGGCTCAAATCATTTTTTTTTTTTTTTTTTTTTTTTAAGTCCTCGGTATGGGTGTCTCTCCTAGTAATCAAAGGAACATTTTAAGCGTTGAACTGTACAAATTTTACAGTTCTGAGAAATTAGCAGCCCTCAAGTCCCTGAAAAAAATCTCATTTTTGGGGTTAATCACCTTTCTCCTCTCAACTTGGTACAAAATGAACATTTTTCGTGCCGGAGCCGGGAAAGTGATGTTGACTACCTATATAATGAAGAAAAAACATAAAAAATCAATTTGATGAACTTCAGTTTTACAAAAGTTGAAGGCTCAAATATTCCCATCATCGTGAAATCACCCTTAAAAAACAAAGCACGCACAGTGTTATTATTTTATAGGACTCCGCAATAAAAAACCGTAAATCCTTCGTAAATCGTATTCGCAGCTTGCTTTGAAGTAAGCAATTCAAACACGTCTCCGAAAAGATCCCGCGATTCGATCGGGAAACTAAGTATTTACCTTCATGATTTGCTCCTTCAGTTTTAAACATAGACTAAAACAGTGCAGCCGCGTACGAATAGTTAACTAGTCAGAATCCTGTGGAAAGGCGTAAGGTAGACCGGGGCAAAGTGGAACACTTTTTTCTAAGCTCTGATAATTCATGGTTACATTATATTTTTAACCATATCAAAACATTGTTTAAGTGAATCATTACCTAATAACTACCATATGAACTACCATACTACAAAGTATTAAACATGGGCAAAAAGGTGATGCCACCAACCCCCCCCCCCCCCCCCCCCCCCTGGTGACCCCTCTATCGCTTCAACTTGGCGAATGGAGTCGATCGCCTTCAAGGGTTTTCATATCTTTTGCATCTGAGGCTCTTTCACTCATGCATATAATCTCATGAGTCTAAAACATGGGCAAAAAGGTGATCCCACCAAAACCCCGCTTTCGACCCCTCTATCGCTTCAGCTTGGCGAATGGAGTCGATCGCCCTCAAGGGTTTTCATATCTGTTGCATCTGAGGCTCTTTCACTCATGCATGTCAACTCATGAGTCTTAAACATGGGCAAAAAGGTGATGCCACCAAAACCCCCCTTGTGACTCTTCTATCGCTTCAGCTTGGCGAATGGAGTCGATCGCCCTCAAGGGTTTTCATATCTTTTGCATCTGAGGCTCTTTCACTCATGCATGTCAACTCATGAGTCTTAAACATGGGCAAAAAGGTGATGCCACCAAAACCCCCTTGTGACCCCTCTATCGCTTCAGCTTGGCGAATGGAGTCGATCGCCCTCAAGGGTTTTCATATCTTTTGCATCTGAGGCTCTTTCACTCATGCATGTCAACTCATGAGTCTTAAACATGGGCAAAAAGGTGATGCCACCAAAACCCCCCCTTGTGACCCTTCTATCGCTTCAGCTTGGCGAATGGAGTCGATCGCCCTCAAGGGTTTTCATATCTTTTGCATCTGAGGCTCTTTCACTCATGCATGTCAACTCATGAGTCTTAAACATGGGCAAAAAGGTGATGCCACCAAAACCCCCCTTGTGACCCTTCTATCGCTTCAGCTTGGCGAATGGAGTCGATCGCCCTCAAGGGTTTTCATATCTTTTGCATCTGAGGCTCTTTCACTCATGCATGTCAACTCATGAGTCTTAAACATGGGCAAAAAGGTGATGCCACCAAAACCCCCCTTGTGACCCTTCTATCGCTTCAGCTTGGCGAATGGAGTCGATCGCCCTCAAGGGTTTTCATATCTTTTGCATCTGAGGCTCTTTCACTCATGCATATCAACTCATGAGTCTTAAACATGGGCAAAAAGGTGATGCCACCAAAACCCCCCTTGTGACCCTTCTATCGCTTCAGCTTGGCGAATGGAGTCGATCGCCCTCAAGGGTTTTCATATCTTTTGCATCTGAGGCTCTTGCACTCATGCATGTCAACTCATGAGTCTTATACATGGGCAAAAAGGTGATGCCACCAAAACCCCCCTTGTGACCCTTCTATCGCTTCAGCTTGGCGAATGGAGTCGATCGCCCTCAAGGGTTTTCATATCTTTTGCATCTGAGGCTCTTTCACTCATGCATATAATCTCATGAGTCTAAAACATGGGCAAAAAGGTGATCCCACCAAAACCCCCCTTGTGACCCCTCTATCGCTTCAGCTTGGCGAATGGAGTCGATCGCCCTCAAGGGTTTTCATATCTTTTGCATCTGAGGCTCTTTCACTCATGCATGTCAACTCAGGAGTCTTAAACATGGGCAAAAAGGTGATGCCACCAAAACCCCCCTTGTGACCCTTCTATCGCTTCAGCTTGGCGAATGGAGTCGATCGCCCTCAAGGGTTTTCATATCTTTTGCATCTGAGGCTCTTTCACTCATGCATGTCAACTCATGAGTCTTAAACATGGGCAAAAAGGTGATGCCACCAAAACCCCCCTTGTGACCCTTCTATCGCTTCAGCTTGGCGAATGGAGTCGATCGCCCTCAAGGGTTTTCATATCTTTTGCATCTGAGGCTCTTTCACTCATGCATGTCAACTCATGAGTCTTAAACATGGGCAAAAAGGTGATCCCACCAAAACCCCGCTTTCGACCCCTCTATCGCTTCAGCTTGGCGAATGGAGTCAATCGCCCTCAAGGGTTTTCATATCTTTTGCATCTGAGGCTCTTTCACTCATGCATTCAACTCATGAGTCTTAAACATGGGCAAAAAGGTGATGCCACCAAAACCCGCTTGTGACCCCTCTATCGCTTCAGCTTGGCGAATGGAGTCGATCGCCCTCAAGGGTTTTCATATCTTTTGCATCTGAGGCTCTTTCACTCATGCATATCAACTCATGAGTCTAAAACATGGGCAAAAAGGTGATCCCACCAAAACCCCGCTTTCGACCCCTCTATCGCTTCAGCTTGGCGAATGGAGTCGATCGCCCTCAAGGGTTTTCATATCTTTTGCATCTGAGGCTCTTTCACTCATGCATATAATCTCATGAGTCTAAACATGGGCAAAAAGGTGATGCCACCAAAACCCCTTGTGACCCCTCTATCGCTTCAGCTTGGCGAATGGAGTCGATCGCCTTCAAGGGTTTTCACATCTTTTGCATCTGAGGCTCTTGCACTCATGCATTATCTCATGAGCCTTAAACATGGGCAAAAAGGTGATGCCACCAAACCCCCCCCCTTGTGACCCCTCTATCGCTTCAGCTTGGCAAATGGAGTCGATCGCCCTCAAGGGTTTTCATATCTTTTGCATCTGAGGCTCTTGCACTCATGCATAATCTCATGAGTCTTAAACATGGGCAAAAAGGTGATGCCACCAAAACCCCCCTTGTGACCCCTCTATCGCTTCAGCTTGGCGAATGGAGTCGATCGCCCTCAAGGGTTTCATATCTTTTGCATCTGAGGCTCTTGCACTCATGCATAATCTCATGAGTCTTAAACATGGGCAAAAAGGTGATGCCACCAAAACCCCCCTTCTGACCCCTAAATCGCTTCAGCTTGGCGAATGGAGTCGATCGCCCTCAAGGGTTTTCATATCTTTTGCATCTGAGGCTCTTGCACTCATGCATAATCTCATGAGTCTTAAACATGGGCAAAAAGGTGATCCCACCAAAACCCCGCTTTCGACCCCTCTATCGCTTCAGCTTGGCGAATGGAGTCGATCGCCCTCAAGGGTTTTCATATCTTTTGCATCTGAGGCTCTTTCACTCATGCATATCAACTCATGAGTCTAAAACATGGGCAAAAAGGTGATCCCACCAAAACCCCGCTTTCTGACCCCTCTATCGCTTCAGCTTGGCGAATGGAGTCGATCGCCCTCAAGGGTTTTCATATCTTTTGCATCTGAGGCTCTTTCACTCATGCATATAATCTCATGAGTCTAAAACATGGGCAAAAAGGTGATCCCACCAAAACCCCGCTTTCGACCCCTCTATCGCTTCAGCTTGGCGAATGGAGTCGATCGCCCTCAAGGGTTTTCATATCTTTTGCATCTGAGGCTCTTGCACTCATGCATAATCTCATGAGTCTTAAACATGGGCAAAAAGGTGATCCACCAAACCCCCCGCTTGTGACCCCTCTATCGCTTCAGCTTGGCAAATGGAGTCGATCGCCCTCAAGGGTTTTCATATCTTTTGCATCTGAGGCTCTTGCACTCATGCAAAAATCTCATGAGTCTTAAACATGGGCAAAAAGGTGATGCCACCAAAACCCCGCTTTGTGACCCCTCTATCGCTTCAGCTTGGCAAATGGAGTCGATCGCCCTCAAGGGTTTTCATATCTTTTGCATCTGAGGCTCTTGCACTCATGCATAATCTCATGAGTCTTAAACATGGGCAAAAAGGTGATGCCACCAAAACCCCCCTTGTGACCCCTAAATCGCTTCAGCTTGGCAAATGGAGTCGATCGCCCTCAAGGGTTTTCATATCTTTTGCATCTGAGGCTCTTGCACTCATGCATAATCTCATGAGTCTTAAACATGGGCAAAAAGGTGATGCCACCAAACCCCCCCCCCCTTTGTGACCCCTCTATCGCTTCAGCTTGGCAAATGGAGTCGATCGCCCTCAAGGATATTCATATCTTTTGCATCTGAGGCTCTTGGACTCATGCATAATCTCATGAGTCTTAAACATGGGCAAAAAGGTGATGCCACCAAACCCCCCCCTTGTGACCCCTCTATCGCTTCAGCTTGGCAAATGGAGTCGATCGCCCTCAAGGGTTTTCATATCTTTTGCATCTGAGGCTCTTGCACTCATGCATAATCTCATGAGTCTTAAACATGGGCAAAAAGGTGATGCCACCAAACCCCCCCCCCCCTTGTGACCCCTCTATCGCTTCAGCTTGGCAAATGGAGTCGATCGCCCTCAAGGGTTTTCATATCTTTTGCATCTGAGGCTCTTTCACTCATGCATGTCAACTCATGAGTCTTAAACATGGGCAAAAAGGTGATGCCACCAAAACCCCCCTTGTGACCCTTCTATCGCTTCAGCTTGGCGAATGGAGTCGATCGCCCTCAAGGGTTTTCATATCTTTTGCATCTGAGGCTCTTTCACTCATGCATATAATCTCATGAGTCTAAAACATGGGCAAAAAGGTGATCCCACCAAAACCCCGCTTTCGACCCCTCTATCGCTTCAGCTTGGCGAATGGAGTCGATCGCCCTCAAGGGTTTTCATATCTTTTGCATCTGAGGCTCTTTCACTCATGCATATAATCTCATGAGTCTAAAACATGGGCAAAAAGGTGATCCCACCAAAACCCCGCTTTCGACCCCTCTATCGCTTCAGCTTGGCGAATGGAGTCGATCGCCCTCAAGGGTTTTCATATCTTTTGCATTAGAGGCTCGTTCACTCATGCAATATCAACTCATGAGTCTTAAAGTGAAGTGTTCAAGTTAAATTAATAAAAAAGTTAATTTTCAAAAATGTGTCAATTTCCGCTTTGCCCCGCTTATGTGGGGGTAAAGTGAAAACAGACTTACAATACATAAAAAAAAAAAAACAAAAAAACAAAAAACAAAGAACAAAAAAAAAAACAAAAAAAAACACAATGCAAGAAAAACAATACAAACAGTAAAACATAAAAAAACTACAATAAAAGAAAATTTAAAAAATAAACGTTCAAAATCAAGTTTTCTTGCTCTTAAAATTAACTATCTGCGGCAGCTTCAAGTGATAAAGGAGAATAAACAAATATGTTGTTTTTGTTTATCATGGAGACACTCCAAAAACAAATGAGCCACTCCTTAGTTACCAATTTACACCACCAGAGTCACGCTAGCTAGTTCACGTAGTTTTTTATCTGTAATAGCTTTCCACTTTGCCCCATCGTTCCCCTTTGCCCTGCTGTGGCCCCCCGGTCAGGGACCGAAAAATGTTGGGACAAAATGGTACTCCTCCTAGATGTAGATACTTACTAGCCATCTACTAGCACTCTCGAATCCTCGCCATCTACCTAAGTAGAGTGACCGCATTTCATTCCATCATTTTTCGACCCCTGGGCAACAACTACATCATTAATTAAAGAGGCAGTTTCATCTCCCATCGTTAAGAAGTGGACTGTGCCTTTTCTTCGTTTTTTCAGGGATGATAGAGCCATGCGTGGGGTGTTTGGAGATGTCGAGTTTTTTTTTTTTTTTTTTTTTTTTTTTTTTTTTTTTACCACCCCCCCCCCAAAACGGGGGGGGGGCAGGGATCAATAAATGTAAAACAAGTTTTAGCTATGACTTTTGAATGATTAAAGCTATTAACTCTTTTTCAAACGAAAGATGGTTTAAAGACCTACTTATCTTTAGATGTGTAACAAGTTGTAAAATGATGGTTAGGTTATTGCCTTTTCAAAATTTTGAAAATTCCATCAAATTGGATTCGTTGAAATTTTGTGGGGGAGCCCCCCCCCCCCAGTAAATCTGGTGTTGAGAAAAAATCACGAGCAATTGAAAGAAGAAGATAAATAATTGCAAAACGTAAAACAAAATAAAAAACACTGCATGTTAACGCAGGCATATGAAGTATTTTTACTTTATTAGGTGATTAAACGGAAAACGTAGAGAAGGGAATCCGCTCAGAAGATCCATCTTTTCCTTTTTTCCATTATTTTGTGTTCTACGGTGTTAATATTATTTGAATCCACGAGAAGGTACCAAAAACAAACAAAAAATATTTTAGGTAAGTTGTTTCTAGTTAAATCGGTTTGTTTGTGGCAAAGCAACAAAAAATTACTTTTTTTGCGCGTGTTTATCTTTTCATAATTTGCGAGGTGGAGGTAGCCTGAAATCACGTTTTAGGGCGGCTAAATTGGCAAAATTTCCCGGGGGTTGATCCCCCCATGCTGGGAAGTGGAACGTGTTTCCCCCAGACTCCCCGGTGGGATTTCCACCCCCCCCCCCCCGGAAAATTGTCCAGCTACGCCCATGGGCAGCGGTATCTTTTCATCAGTGTGGGAATGGCATAAGTAAATAAAACTACAAAACCTAAACAATCTGAGGGATGGACGAAGAGACGTCTATTTTGAAAACAGAGTTTCTGAGCGACAAGGAGGCAAGAGCCGAGATGCCGACATCATAACCTCATTTGGGAAATCGCGTCGCGTGTTTACTTTGATAGTGGTGAATTCCGCGCAGTAAAAGCGGATATCCGGAAAGTCCCTAACTCTCGAAGTTCCATTACAATAAAATGTAACTTGTAAGTACTTTTACAATCCTCGAACGAACATTCTGGAAATATCTAGACTCAGCTGTTTTCAAAACAGTTTCTTTCACAGTCAGCGTACCAACTAAAACTTATTTCTCAGACGCATGAACATCTCAGAAGCAATAAGCTTACATAGAAAGCATAGACATTTGGTTACTCTGAATTTTCTCTAAGGTTAAAAATATGGATATTTCTCTTCATTTTCATATTCTTGTCGATATTATTTAATTATTTGCTTGCATTCTTCAAACTTATCAATTTTCCATATCACCATCGCATTGCATTGGTCTGCACTGTAAAGTCGTGAAAAATACTTATTTTGGTATAACTGCTTTGATATCCACGCCACCTGGCGACAGGTATGTTTCTCATTTATGCAGTGTTGTGCTCATTTATTGTTATCGTAACTTGACCAATCTCTAAAGCTTTTTTCAGCTTCATTTCTTTTTCTTAAGCGTGTTCTATTTTTCAAACTTTCAGCGGAGGAAACCGCTTCGATAGTGACAGCTCTGACCGGAAGGCACCCTTCTGGCTCGACTCAAAGGTTTATCTCCGTAAGTTCTCTTATCTGTGCACCATGCGCTTTCATTTTAAGGTTATTCCCCTCGAACTAGTCTATCAACCCCTTTTCTGCACTCATATCTTGCTTTCATTAGGTAGACCGTTCATCCCATGAATGAATGAGTGCCCAGATTCCACAAGCATCTTGATTTTCCTTCCTTGCCTGTGCTTACAGTGCTAGCCCCTTTCGGACAGTCTGTGCAAAGCTTTAAGCAAGAGAAGAACTCAACTTCTCCGGCTCTTAGCTCCATTTTAAACTACCCTAGTACAAGATTCTGCTCTCAGTGGTGAAGTAGTTTTGTGCTCTTGATTTATCCATGGAGCGCGAATCCAACGCTGCTTTAAGATTACGTAGCCTAATAGTCTTTAAGTTTATTAACAGAGCTCACGTGTTTTTCGTATTGGACTGTGACGAATTAGCGGTGCCTGCTTTCAAATTGCATCAATACACATTGGTGAGCAGTTGATTTGCACAATATTTTGACTCGTTGCTAACCAATCGCACACCGATGTGTGTCGGAAGCGGGTACCGCTATTTGTCAGAGCCCAATATTCTAAGTACGTGAGCTCCAACAAATGCTGCTTGCCATCTTGAACCCTCTTTGATTTGTCCCGGAAGCTGATCACTCATGATTAAGGACAGATAGTTTGTGTGGTGTCTCACAAGAGGAATTCAAGTTGACTAAAGTTAAATGCAGCTATTGCAACTCTTTCTAATTTTAAGCCTATTGCTTTACGTATGCCAGAATGCTTAACCCTACGATTGGTTAATTAACTTATCACTGAACTGAGTTGAGGTAGGTCTATTTGAGTTACTTGAGTCCCTTCCGTAAGATTCCTTGCTATGATCTCGATGTGATCGTACATGACAGAGCTGCCGTTTTGCGTATAATCAATGGTATTTTTCAATTCACCGATGATTCCACCAGTTGAGAAAAGATTACACAGCTCAGTTCAGTGTATGACTGTACTGCAAGAAAATACACTGATCTGTAATCTTTTCTCAATTGGTGCAATCGCTGTTAAATTATTAAAATATCCACAAGTTTTTTTAAAGTAATCGAAGATTTTCGTGCATTACAGTTATACACTGAATAGAACTGTGTAATCTTTTCTCAACTGGTGGAATCATCGGTGAATTGAAAAATTTCATTAATTATACGGGTCATAATTTCAAATCGGGCCAATGGAGCATGCATGCTCCGTGAAAATTTCAAGTCAAAATTTAAACCCAATGAGTAATTTTTTATCTTCAGTACTAACAGAAAAGACTTTTTACCGAAGGGTTCCGCTGAATTTTCGATATTTCTCATGTACCGCGGAAACAGCCGGAAACGCACGATGAACTATAATGGTAAATAACTTGTCGACTGTCGGTTACGCTGTCGGTTACGTTGTCGGTTACGTAACCGAAATTTCAAAAGTACTTAATAAAAGCAATATTACTTGTTACAATAATCTCTGATGTTGATTTTTAAAGCAAATTACGGTAGTTGAATTGAATTAAAAATTACAGGGCGGAACTTAAGTGTATTACCAACCTTTTTCGAATATTTAAGTGCCACTGACTAGGACCATAGGCAAATCACAAGATCGGATTTGTTGGTGAAAATCGTTTCAAAATAAAATCCATTTGCACCTCAGATGTTGATAATTCCTGTTTAGAACGTTGAAGTGTGGTTGAGAAAATCGTAAGTTACTTAGTTTCACTTTTAAATAAACTTTTAAGATGTTGTAAAACAGTAAAATCCGTGCGTAACCGACAGACATTTTGGAACCGGGGGACAACCATTTTTCACAATTTATGGCATGAAAAAAAGTAATTTCGTAAAAATTGATAAATTACACGAGTTCTACGGAGTTTTTTGAGCATTTTCACTATCTTCAAAATTCATTTCAGCCTCAAAACATGGTCAAAAACTTAAGTTAAATATCAAAAACTCGTGTGGGGGACGCGTAACCGACGGACATTTTGAACCATAAAACAATTAAAATTAGTATTTAAGTAACTTTAAAAGCAATTATTACTATTGCTCCTCATAAAACTAAGTTCCTCCGACTTAAAAATCGGAACATCTAACTTATTTGATCTTTTTTAAAAGTGTAATCTTGTTGGGACACCATTAGGCCCGTTTTGAAATTATGACCCATACGCAAAACAGCAGCTCTGGTACATGATCAGTAGCGTCCGGCCTCACTCATCTCCTCGCTTTTCCATCCTTAACTATCTGAAGCCTTAAAATCACGGGCTTCAGAGTTATCGTAAAATGGTGAGAGCATTAAAGTACTGACGAGTCAAAGGATTGCTTTGTATTTAACCACGAATGCTGAACAGCGAGCTGATCGTTTACTTTGTCATTAAACTGATAATAAAAACTGTCTATGAAAGACACTATTGGTCGAACATTGTATGTCTTTGCCGTTGCTTTGGTAATAGTAATCAAAAGTCCCATTCCTGGTAGTACTTTAAAGGCAACCCATGAGTAGTGATGTGTTTTTTTATTCTCCGGAGCGCGCACCGGTGCAGCTCCAGTGCACCGGAGTGTTTTTTTATTCCGGAGCTCCAGCACCGGAGCGCACCGAAGTGTTGTTTTATTAGCGGTGCGATGCGCCTGGAGCTGCTATGGTGCAAGCTCCAGTGTATCGGAGTTGAAGACCGATGCACCGGAGCTGGAGCTCCGGAGCTTCAACATGTGACATTGTGACCGGTGCTGCACCAGACAGCTTCGGAGCAGCTCCAAAAACTCCGGGTTATTGCACCGGTGCGGATTCCGGAGAATAAAAAAACGCTTCATAGCCTTTATAACACTACTGGGAACGGGACTTTTAACTATGGTTACCATAGCGACAGCAAAGACCTACAGTGCTCGACCAATAACATCACTCATAAGACAGTCTTTGGTTTAACAAAAAAGGAAACAATCAGCCCGCAGGTCTGCTAATGTATTAAGATGTAATGGGTCAGAAAGTAGTTGGCAGTGAATCTTAACTTGAATCCTATCAGTCATTATAGATTATTTTAAGTTATATACCATAGATATCGACCTGTACCATAACAAACTGTTTGTCTAATGTACAAAATTCTGAATAAATAAATAATTAAGTAGATAAATTCTTTGATGAATCTAAGGGCTCTTTACTGCTACCTTTTTTATTCCCAGTACATACTAAAAAGTACTGATTCCTAGTCTGATCGAAGCTTTGTTTCTTGTGACACGCAAGATCTTACATTCGCCTAGGTATGAAGGAATGGCCCTGGGACCAACAAATATTCGGTACAGACGGTCCTGCACCCAGACGATTGGTGTGCACCTACAGCCATTTAAAAGCACACGTAAACGCTCACCATCCAACGTCTTTCAGGGACCGTCTGTACCGAACATTTATTGGTCCCTGTATTTGTAATTTTTGGTTAGACATATAAGTTGCATTTGGCGTGGTTAATATTTTTTGCAGTGTAGAGGCACGTATTATCTTAGCAGTCCAGTCAGTGTGTCGCATTACTCTTTCAATACACGAGTTTCTTGGGGTTAAAATGCATCTAATTTTCTCTCTGTTATCTCAGGTCCTCGATCTAACCAGTTGCAAATATGGCGAAGTGGGGTGAAGGTGATCCGAGGTGGATTGTCGAAGAACGTCCAGATGCGACCAATGTCAACAACTGGCACTGGTAAGTATTCCCTTAATACCTCCTTCCTTTGCAGAATCAAAACCTTTGCATCAATAAATATTATGAAAAACTGCCGACTGGAATAAAAAAGGAGTCAACAAGTAGAGTATTTAACAATTTGGTCCAAACGTATCTGCATTCAATGTCCATGTACCGTAGAGGAGTATTTAGAAGCTTAATTTAAGCTTAACCCTTTCCACTCGTGAGCATTTTTACCCGACCGCCCCACCAGCTCGTGGAGCTTCAACAACACGATATGAAAACAAACTATATGATCTGTAAAAAACTCACATCACGGTGCTCAGAGCGCGCTGGTGTAGTGCGTGATGTTCGTTCTAGTTCTCATAAAATCCGCTAGAGCTCATCTTTGGTCAAGCGTGTCAAGCGCGCCGAATATATCCGGCAATCGAGTCCTTAGAAGGTATCTTATATTTGTCGGATATATCCGACCTGTGAGTGGAACTCAACTTTTCCCTGGTCGAATATATCCGACATACGAGGGGAAAGGGTTAATCTTACCTTTATCTTCATCTTTATTCAATATTTTTTAAATAATCTTTTTTAACAATCTTTATTTCATATTTAAGCTCAATCCCCATGCAAACTGACATATTTGTTGAAGCCTCTGTGCAACATCACACAAATAAATTATTATTATTATGGTGTATTTTTTTTTTTTTCACCGCTTATGTGGGTAATGATGGTGGTCCAACGGCGGGACCAAACAATGGTCCTAAGCCGTGGGCCTAGGGCGGCATTTGATTACATTTGCCGCGTTATATGTTAATATTAATTGATTTTTAACACTTAATGGACTGCCCCCTTCAAACAAAAGAAGGGAGAGAGGTTATTCCCTCAGAAGGAAGATTTTGCAACCATTTGTTGCACTGCCTTGATTGAGGGACCCTTTACATTGGAGTCGAGTCTTACTACTAGTCCTTCTGTTCGGTTTTTTTTTTGTTTTGTTTTGTTTTTTTGTTTTTGTTTTGTTTTTTTTTTTTCATTCAATTTATTTTATTATTATTATTATCATCATAGCAGTGTACTCTGTTCCTATTTGTAAATCTAAATAAATAAATAAATAAATAAATATTTTCTGTTTTTCAGGACTGAAAGAAATGCCTGTCAGTGGTCGAAAGATAAAATAAAGAGCTTATTCACCAACTTTAAGATAGAGGGCAAATCGATAGTAGTGGAAATCACCGACGTAGAAAAGTGCGACGGAGAAGCGGTGGCAAATAATAGAAAAGGCAAACTCATTTTCTTCTATGAATGGGACATAACTCTTGCCTGGAAGGGTCATATCAGTGGTGTGGAGAAGGAAGTTGAAGGCAAAATTGCAATTCCAAACCTGAGCGAAGAAAATGATGTCGATGAAATTGAGGTAAGTGTTGGGGAGAGATTCACTCAGCACTCAGAATACCTTAAAAATTAGGTCTGTAAGTGAAAGTCTCTATAAAACTAGGTTTGTAATGAAAGTAATTGAGGAGTGGTCCGTCGAAAAGGCGGATGCTCCATTTAAATAACATAGAACATCCGCCCTTTTAACGGATCTCAGTCCTCAATTATCGAATTGGGTTTGTAGTAGAAGTAATTAAAGTCATGACTGTGATGGAAGTTTATTAGTGAATTAGTTATTAGTGAAAACAACTCATTGGGTCTGTCGCAAACTTTTACTACAAGGGGTAAAAGTATCAAATGTGGAGGAGAACATTTTTGTTTAACAGTCAAATTTTGTGAAATATTTCATTGATTTTTATTTTACTGTGGTCAGGATTTTATCTATTTTATGCTTACTCAGTCCCTGATTATCTTATAAACTTCTATTAACCCTTAACTGCGCCATGGCACCCCTGAGGCACAAAATAATGTAACATGTGATTCAATGGAATTTAAATGGACATTTTTCAAAAAGTTGTGTGACCCATCAAAGTTCTTAAAAAAGAGTCCTCTTTCGAACGGTCTAAATAAATCTCGAAAAAACTCAAATCCCAAAATGCGCGCATTAAAGGGTTAAAGCTTAGAATATTTAACGAACTGTTCCTTTTACTGTATTTTTGTTCAGGTGAACACCAGTCTCAAGGAGCCATCCAAAGAGGGTGACATAGTCAAAGAGTTTATGTATAAAGAAGGTCGTAGCAAAATTCGAGAACTATTGCAAGCATACATTAGTGCATTAAAACAAGGTAATTTCAAAGTACTTTTTTCAAAGTACTTTTTCAAAGTACTTTTTTCTTACAACTTTTTTTTGCCAATCCCATTTACAGGCAATCCTTCAGCTCTATAATAATGGGAAGCCAAGCCTCAAAGGAATATTAATCCTGTATAGACTGTTTTAGTAGAGCGATATATCGTATCGATTGCCGTCCGAGGGCCTCTGGTTCCAAACAAACTCTGGTTCAATGTAATTTCCCCATAAGCGAACTTTTAAACGGAAATTTAGGGTATTAAATCGAACAATTAATGCGACCTTGTTGCGATTATGAATTCTACGTCCTCGAAAATGCTTAATTTTGCCTGGCTCCTTGACTAAAACTGCCGGAATCAATAAGATATTACAGATTAAATGTTGCATTTGTAGGTTAGAATCGCCCGAAATCCCGCCAATTCCACAACAACAACAATAACATTTGGGTGATTCCAACCTCCAAACGCATCAATTAATCTGTAATATCTTGTTGATTCCGGCAGTTTTACGGGTGGAACCAGGCAAAATTAAGCATTTTCGAGGACGGAGAATTCATAATCGCAAAAAGGTCGCATAAATTGTTTGATTTAATACCCTGAATTTCCATTCAAAAATCCGCTTATGGGGAAATTACATTGAACCAGAGTTTGTTTGGAACCAGAGGCCCTCGGACGGCAATCGATACGATATATCGCTCTACTAAAACAGTCTATTAATCGGTACCAAGCGTGATTGTCAACGAGCTATAGCGATAGAGAGGATTTGTGGGGCGCGATATTGAAACTTCATGGAGGCAGCTATGATTGAGATCTCTTATGGATGTTTTTCACGCAGGCTTGGTCTATTTGCCTCACTTTTTTTAACCCTTAAATTTTTAAAAAAAAATTGTGACAAACACATTTGAAAGTGCTTATGAACGAAAGTGCAAGTATTTTAGAGTGGCTATCTGGACACAGAAATTGTGATGTAACCACTCTTAAACACTTGCGTTTTTGTTTAAAACTAATTTCCAAGATTAATTACAATTTTTTATAAGGTTAAAAAAATTGAGGCAAACAAAACGAATTCAGATCGCCCATGCTGTAACATTTTGACATAGGACTTAAAACATGAATGGCCCTCTCTGTCGCTATAGCTTGTCGGTGATTCTTGACTACTGAATCGGTTTTTAGTTGTCATGCAGGGTTTTTACTTTCACATCATACATTTGCTGCGTTTCTGCTGAAAATGTGGGAAGGCTAGCCGTAAAAGCGAATCAAGGCGTTCAGTTAAGTCTTTTGACTGTGCAGAAACATGTGAAAATTAATCACTCATCACTTCATCAGTGAAGTATTGATGCTGCTATCTGGATAGTGCCCTTTAGTATTCTTTGTAAATTTTCTGTGTTAAGAAGAGCCATACTAACAAGAGTATTGACAGAGGCATATCTTGGCTTTGTTTGGTTGCCAATGTTTCCTTGCAACAGAGGAAAAATGCTTCAAAACGTGGGAAGTTTCACACGATCTGAGACTTTTTCCTCTCAGAATTCTCAACAAATTTCTGCTCACAAATTTTTAAAGTGATGACTTGTTTTTTTTTTTTATGTTGCTTAGTTCTTTATTTTACCACCGTGTGTTCACAGAATGACCAATATTTTTGTAATTGTTAGGGAATTTTCCGGGAAAATATCATTGCCGTTATCACAGGCTGTCCGAAGAATGACTGGACTTGACAACAGTAGGTTTGAATGAAAACATCAGCTTCCTACTACTCCTAAGAGTCCTAGCCAATTAGGTTGCCCTACCTGAGGATGAAAGCTGATATTTTCATGAAAACCTTAGAAGTGTCAAATCCAATCTTTTCTGGGACAAGATATAATAATAATAATAAAAAAAAAGCATAACTCTGCATAGTTACCATAATGTCCTCACTTTCCCAGAAATTTCCTCACTTTCATACGATCTGTGGATCGCTAGATTGGGCACATTGCTTGCAATTGCTTTGCAATTCATATTTTTGCTCGAACACTCTAAAGATACAGGGGAAACACAGAGAATCAGAAAATTGAAAATGAGTACATACAACTCGAGTGATAGCGCATCATACAAATGTTTAACTCACTTCCTGTTCAGTTAAAAAGTATTTTTAAAAGAGGAGATATAAAATTGTTTTTGTTTGAATTGGAGAATTTTCTGTTACAGAAAGCATATAATGTTGATGAATTAATATTGTAGAAACAATTTCTTATTACAATTTCTTGTTTCCCTCCTCCTGTAAAAACTATCGCACATATTGTACGCCTTTATTTTAGACTATAGTTCTTAAACTGACCTGTACCAGCTCTGTTTACCTCTTAGGTCATTTATGTACCAAAATAAAAATAAATGAATAAATAAATATCTCTATTTCAACTTTTACTGATTTCCTTGCAGAGTTCTCTCAGGGAATGATACTGCCAAAGAAAGAAGCTGCGAATCACGATAGCGGAAGATCCAAAACAACCATAAATAATGTCAAGGTATGTTGGTCCTCATTCATTTTCCTCCAAAATATTTTGGTGCATTCATTATTTTTATGTTTTCCCACCAAACGTAAACCCTCATTATCTGTGGAATGTAGGAAAATGTACAATGGCTTTCAAAAGAAAGTATCCTGATAAAAATTTTCACATTTTCATTTCTCGACCAATTAGCGAATTTTTACGGTTTTCAGGTATTTCAGAGTCTCACACTATTGCCACTTGTGACATTAAGCCTCAACAAATTTAAAACGATGGAAAATAAAAGAAAAATTTGTCAAGAACAATTTCAATGCTGAGAGGACTAAAGTACTTTCTTTTGAAAGTCACAGTACATTCTCCATTTTTCTGCTGAATTTCTTTATACTAGACTGTTTTAGTAGAGCAATATATCGTAACAATTGCCGACCGGGGGCCTCTGGCTCCAAACAAACTCTCATTCAATGCATTTTCCCCATAAGCAGATTTTTGAACGGAAGTTTAGACTATTAAATCAAACAATTAATGCGACCTTTTTGCGATTATGAATTCTACGCCCTCGAAAATGCTTAATTTTGCATGGTTCCTTTCGTAAAACTGCCAAAATCAACAAGATATTACAGATTAAATGATGCGTCTGGAGGGTGGAATCACCCAAGTGTTATTGTTGTTGTTGCAGAATTGGCGGGATTTCGGGAGATTCTAACCTACAAATGCGACATTTAATCTGTAATATCTTATTGATTTTGGCAGTTTTAGTCAAGGAACCAGGCATTATTAAGCATTTTCGAGGACGTAGAATTCATAATTGCAAAAAGGTCGCATTAATATTGTTTGATTTAATACCCTAAATTTCCGTTCAAAAGTTCACTTATGGGGAAATTACATTGAACCAGAGTTTGTTTGGAACCAGAGGCCTTTGGACGGCAATCGATACGATATATTGCTCTACTAAAACAGTCTATTTATTCACATTAAATGTTTTTAATCATTAAAATTCTTTCTTTCAACAGCATTGTAAGCTTATTTACTCTAACGTCTCCTTGTCAGCGTAATTATTTTGTTTATTTGCATATTCTGTAAACTGATCAGTGTCTGGTACGGAACTTACGATAAGAAAAGCTTTGCAAAACAAAGCAAGTGCTGAATTCAAGTCCGATTTCATAAATATTTCATTTTTAAAAATTCACTTGCTTTTTGTAAAGAATTTTTAAAAAATTTTTATTGATTTTCCCTTGTTTCGTAACCTTCCGCAAAATCTGTAGGTGCAACCAAGAGGAACAGTAGCTCTTTAAGCTGATTTGTAGAAGTATCTTCTAATAATAGCGTGATTTTTCATCCTGTATGCAACAAATATTGACCCATCCTAGTTGAAAAATACAAAATAAGCAAGGTATTGCAAGCACCGAAATCAAAGTTTTTAAAAGCTGAAAGGGGTTCATTCAAAATTGGCATTTTTCGCCCACTGCTTGTTTTTGACGAAACTTTGGGGATCGATTAGGGTTACTATTATTAGTGGATCCTGAAATTTTCGCGACCTAAAACCAATTTCTAGAGGAGGGGGGGGGGGTCAAAGTTGAAATCTTCAAACTCAAATATCTCGCTAACGAATAAAGCTTTTGAAACGTGGTTTTGAAGAATTTTGAAGTCCAAGATGGCTACCAAGCAGATGGGTTTGCAGCTATCTTGGATTTCAAAATTCTTCAAATCTGATAGCAGAATTGAATTTTACGATCTTCAAAACCCCCAAATCCCAATTTTCATCAAGTTTTGTTGATTAGAAGCGGAGGAATTCTTTTTTTAGGTTTTGTCGCTGTCACTGAGAACGCTAAAATAGCGATTTTTGAAACTTTAAAAATTCATAACTCAGAAACGAAAAGTTTCCCCAACATGCGGTTTGGACTCAATTGTAGCAAATTTTATAGAGAATAACATATCTCATAGAGATCAAAATCGAAGAATGCGTTTTTTCAGAATTTCAAAATTTGTAAAAAATTTGGAGCCTGAAAATCAAAAAATTGCAAATTGCAAGTGTTTGTTTAAAATTTTGTGGATCATGTGGGTAGTCAAAAGAAAGGAAATTTTATTTCGCGTTTTTTCGCGCAAACCACGTTTCAAAAGCTTTATTCGTTAGCGAGATATTTGAGTTTGAAGGTTTCAACTTTGACCCCCCGCCCCCCCTCTAGAAATTGGTTTTAGGTCTCGAAAATTTCAGGATCCACTAATAATAGTAACCCCAATCGATCCCCAAAGTTTCATCAAAAACAAGCAGTGGGCGAAAAATGCCAATTTTGAATGAGCCCCTTTTCATGTCTCAAACTATATGGCTTCAAAACCTCTATTATAAATCCTACCTCAAGGCCTTACTCATATCTTTTTTATTCTCAAATGTTATATTTTGTTCTTTTATTTTTTCCAGTCTTTGATGAACAATGTGATTGAGTCTAAAAAGTCAGATGGCACTAAAGTAATAACATCCAATTTAAACTTCTCTCAAACTTTTATCTGCACCGGCCAAGATTTTTACAATGCCCTAACAACGCAAGAGGTAATTCTCAAGTCTTCTACTTATTTCTCTCCTAAATTATGTGGAAAACTATATTGATGTGGATTAGCTTAAGATGATTCCAGGGTTGATTAGTTCCAACTGTGGACACCACGTTACGCTGCTCAAAAAGTTAACAGCTTTTTGCTAAATTTAACGAATTCACGCAGAAAACACAAATTTGAGGAACGTCAGCACCTGCGAGCATACTTCAAGAAGATACCCTGAAAGTCTTAAGCTGAAACACTCAAAAATAAAGCAGGAAATTTTGAAGTACAAAAATTTCAGTAAGCCTTAATGAGTGCGAGTGAGGCAGATAGACATATTATCTCTCGCCCTCTTTCTCACTCACTAAGCTTATGGCAGAATGAATTTCATAATCTATGGCTTCAATTCGAAACCACTTTCGCTCGTTTTGTGCTCAAAAAATCCAAAAATAATAAATTTTGGAGGTGCTGACAATCATTGGATTTTGTGCTGTTTCTTTGATTGCAATTTGAATTGCCGAAAACACTGCTTTTCTCAAGTGCTACTAGTGACGCTATCTATGGGATCGAAATCTGGAAAAGGTTAGCCTGGAATCACCTTAACCCAATTATGCCAGTTGGGTCGTTAACGGCCCACTTGAAATGGTTTTTTTGAGACCAAAGTACAGTAAATTTAGGCCAATTTAACTCAAAAATCAATGTTGTGACCATTCAGCACCTATAATTTAGCTGGACCAGAAAATTTCACAATTTTTTAATTTTAAATTTTTTTAACTCTGAGGTGGTGGTTTTTTGAGAAAAACACCAAAAAACATCCAACATGTTCAAAAAAAGTTGGGCATTTATGGGTTAATAGTGTCCATTTGCTCACAATGCTCTTATTCTTGGAAAAAGCTCACCCAATGTTTTATGGGTCTTGCCTCCATCAAAGTCTTCAATTATTTTGCAAAAAATGTTTTCTTAACTTGAAAAAGTGGAAATATGTGAGCATTTCAAGCTGTGCAAACGAGAGACGTACTCTCTTCATCAATAGCTTCATCAACCCGATAGCTCGGACTACGAATGGTAATATTCCCTTTCTTTTTTTGCATATATCTGCCTAATAGTTTGTACAGTTCAAAATTAGGTTGTAGAGGTGGATAAGTCTAAGAAAAAATGTTCAGTGAAGTAAATGTCAGATATCATAATGTCCAATACAGAAACGTCCCTGAAAAAATGTCCAATAGTAAAAAATGTCCATACCTATGAAGTCTAATAGGTAGAAACGTCCAAACCTGCGTTGTCCAGTAACTCAATTTGTCAAAATTTGGACATGCATTGAGCAGCAAAGAATACTGTTCAACAGGTTTGCTTAAAATAATTAAAAACAAAAACACAAAAAAAAAATAAAATAAAATAACTAAGGATAGGTTTAAAAGTTTTCGAACTCATTATGTAATTGGTATCTGACTATATCGAAGTCAAATCGAAAATGCATTGAATCCGCCTTCGTTTAGAACCAGTCACTCGTCAATCAATATATCCAAAGGAAGTGGCCATTTTTGTTAACAACTCAATTTTATTGGTTGGACATGTTGGGTTTTGGACTTTATTAGTCATTAGACAAGTAATGGACTTTTTGTGTTATTGGGCACTAATGGTATTGGACATTTTGTTGCCAGGACATTTTCTCAGGAACGTTTCTGTATTGGATATAAAAGTATCAAGACATTTTCTACACTGGACATTTTCTCGTGGACATATCCACCTTTTACCAAAAATTAACCTTTTGAAATTGTGGTATTCTTGTGTTACTCCACCTATTTCACTCTGTTATCTTTTGTCCGAACAGTTGGTGTCAGTATTTACACATAGTCCTGCCATCGTGGAGAAAAAAGAAGGCGGTAAATTTGAAATGTTCAATGGAAACATCCATGGAGAATTCACAAAACTAGTAAGTAACTCCCCCTCCCCCCCGTTCCTTTTCCCCCAAATGTAGGATTGTAACCCTTGGATTCAAAACTAGGGGAAACTGATTCAGGTAGATTTGCCTTCTGTGGCAACGTAGGAGTGCTAACCCTCGTCAGTCAGCCGAAGTGACAGGGCTGCTGCCCGACTCTCTCGGCTATGACAACCTATTGAAGTGTTGCCATTCTCTATTTTCCGAAATTCATTTATCGCCAGTTCAGGACTCAAGTTAGAACAAACAGACTATAGTTAACAACCAATTTTCTCAAATTTGATCGCACCATTAGATTCCACGTACCTTCACTCGGACATAATTCTTGAAAGATCACAACTTATTTTACAATCACAGTTTTACAAAAAGATGTTCTATGTTTTTTCCTTGTCTTACTCATGGTCTCTGATGGGCGTATCACCGCTATGACACTCAGTCATCCTAACCTCTCTTCGTATCGAAGCTTGTTCGAGGCATAACACGTGGTGTGAAGGTTCTGATGAGCCGATATCCTAGAATTCTATGCCTAAAAGAAACTTTGAGTGGGACAAAGACAAAACATATGAATGAATGAATTTGGATTTGAAAGTTACAGTACAAGGGAATTGACTATCCCTAACGCTGTATCATATGTTTGGAACAGATCCATTACTGATACAAGATGAACCTTCATGTACTCTCGATATAATGGACATTTTTCTTTACCTTTGTCTTGACGTTTTTAGGTGCCAGGTAAAACAATCGTGCAGAGGTGGAGATCGAAAAGATGGCCCGATGGTCATTTTTCAACTGTTACGTTAGATATTGATCAACAGAAAGATCACACAGTGGTGAAAGTTTCTCAAACTGGAATCCCTGAAAGGTATGTTGATTGAGAAGTAATTTTTAAGGTTAAGGTTTTTTCAATAAATCTTGTTAAAGGTGTTTGAGTTTTGTAATTTTAGGTCGAGTTGAGTTTTGCCTATTTTTTTGAGTTTGAAGTCGAGTTCGAGTAATCGCAAAATTGTAACAGAGGTGGAAAATGTGCCTGATCTAGCAATCTACGGATCGCGTGAAAGTGAGACGGTTTCTTGGAAAGGGAGGACATTTTTAGATCTAAATTTTGGGAGTAAATTCGCCCAACTTTTTTTTTTTTTTTTTTTTTTTTTTTTTTATTTGAATCAAGATTTTCTAAAAAAATGGCCTCAAAATTTCAAAAATAATGGCCATTTTTGTGTACCTATGGTGTTAAAATGTTGAAATTATAAGAAAGAAAAATTAGGTCATCACTTTTCAAATTTTTGTGAGGAAATTTTTTGATAATTCTGTGAAGAAAAAGTCCGGAATCGCGCGGAACTTCTGACGTTTTGGAATATTTTGCCCCCCTGTTTTACAAAGCAGCAAAATGAGGTATCTAACTGAAAGGCAAAAAAGAGCTGAGAATATCAATTCTGGTCATAATACTATCATTAATTTGAAAGGACGAGGGAGAAAAAGGGAAGAGAAAAGTTCAATCTTACTTTTAGTCAAAGTTCGATGACGTTGGAAGAAAGTAGTTAACTTTGAGGGTGTTCAAGTTTTGCTTCTGGCTATCTTCTTCTGTGTTTTGAGTTTCTTGAATTCTTTGGAATTCTTCGAGCTGTGTCCTCTAACCTCAATTTCAGAACTGAGTTGTAGATTTTGTGTTTTAAAGTTTTACAGACTTCCGAATTGTTGCGAAATGAGCGTTAAGAGTTGCACGAATTCAGGCGGAATAAAACTAAATAAATTTCGCCAACTCGATTTTTAACATGCAAATATGATTTTCAACGCCTCGAATTTTTTTTTATTTTTCTATGCTCTTTCCTTTGAAGAATTTTAAATCGTCATTCTAATTTCAATCGTCTTGTTTTCCTTTTCCAGTGAATATGAGTCTACAAAAGAAAACTGGGACCGCTATTATTGGGAAAGTATGAAACGATACCTCGGTTTTGGATCATTCTTGTGAGCTGGTAATTAAGAGAACAATGTTCGGAAAGAGTTAACTTTATCAATGATTGCTAGATAAATGCAACATATCTTGCAATTGTTACAATTTTCTAAACGTGTCTTTAAGCGTGTATTAGTGGTATGATTTGCCAGGGGGGTTTAGATTTGATGTAACCTTTAAGAACAAAAATGCTGAGTTTTTTCTTTTGTTTTGGGGATGTTGGTGGCTTTAAAAGCACCTGGCTTATTGATAACTCTTCAAAAGTCAACCTTTTTGATGCCTTCAGTTTCAGAAAATCTTACAAAATGAAGAACCGAAATGAAAAACCTGCTGATTGCCACAAAATTTAATTTTGTTTTTTTTTTTTTAATTTTTTTTTTAACGTCCGGCACGCGTGAATAGCCCTCTCTGTCTGTGAAAATTGAACTACTTTCCAATCTGGCATTTATCTTGTTTTGCCCTGTACTAGGCTTGGCATAAAGCACATTATTCCACTTCGAACTCATTTTTTGTGATGGTGACACTCGGCAGGTTTGAAACTTCAGGTCTTCAAATAATCTGCTTATTTCTGTTGGAAGGTTATATTGGATCCATCTCACTCCTACTATGGGGCTCTTGCAAACTTCGCTGGGAGAAAACAAATAGTTCAATCTGATGTAAAAACCGGCAAAAATCACGAAAATCACACTAAAAAAGAATAAAATTCAGAAATAAATTTAAAAAAAATTGCACTACTGGGAAGATGGAAATGGCGGATCAATGCAGGTATCATGGGAGATTCCTGCATAAAATTGTTCACTTCCTCCACGGAAAGACAGAGATATATCTCAAATTAGATAGGAATCTCCCATGATACCTGCGTCTCTCCGCCATTAAGCCGGATTTTGAGTGAGAGTTTCGTGATTTTTAAGTCTACCCACTCATCGTCATTTTTACTGGTTTTTATGCAAGAATCAACTCTTTAGTCCCCTAAAGCTAAAGTTTACTAGAGCCCCATTGTGCTGCTTAACCGTGCCGTTTCTTAGTTTCCTTGTTTTGAAATTGAAGTACTCTTCCTTTTCAGTAACCCACTTTTTTTTGAACGATCAGTAACTGTAAATAAATTTTGTATTCTTTTAAATTTCTAAAAGAACCTTTTACTATTTTCTAAGAACATTTCTATGATCATTGGTCTGTTCAATTTGTTTTTATTGGCCAAGAGGCCTTCTTTTCGAATTAAAAAAAAATAACTATGAAACAAAGAACGTGATGTAATTGCAATTAATTAAATACTTGGGTATTTCTTGACTTTTTTTTTTTAAATTTCGTTTTGAAGATAGTTTTTCTAGAATCATTTAATTATTTATTTTTATTAATAGTTGCACTATTAAAGTCTCTTTTCTGTCTTCAAAGCATAACAGCAGAAATATCGATGGATATCGATCGCATCTCCGATTGATTCGTTGTCAAGCTTAATTGCTTATAAAATAAAGCAATTTGAATAAAAATGACTGCTTTGTTTATTTTACCCTTCACCTAACTTCATTTCAGATGTAAAAATCTGCATAAATAACAATGGTAGCTCTAAAAACTCACGAAATCCACTCCTAGACTCATTGAATGCTTTTAAATGAGTAAGTGTAATGGCAGCGTTGGACACTAATAATGAGAGATTCCTATCTTAATTTTGTCACTCTCTCTATGCTGACAAAGAAGATTTACTGAGTAATTAGACACGAGAGTAGTGAATAATGATTTACAGCCGATTGATGGTACCGTGACATCTGTAGATACGGGTGCCGAAGGAAAGCCGTCTCTTATTGGTCACTTCTCGATAAGGTTGCAGTATTATTAGATGGGAGTTTCTTAATACTATTAGTGTCCAATGCCATCATTACGCTTGTGCATTTAATTTGATGAGGTTAGGAGCGGATTTTGTGAAATTTCAAGACTACCACTATTCTTTTTGTAGGTTTACACCTGAATCAACCCTTAAATCACTTACAGCACAAGTGTGCAACAGCCTCATTGAGGCCATCTCTAAAAAATAGGCTCATCAAATGATGGGTGAGCTCATCTGAGTAAATTCTACTGAGATCGTATGGTCTACTTTCTCAAAAAAGCGCACTTGATGTTAAAAGGGCCCTTCTTATAGAGATGGCCTCAATTATAATCATCCCGAAGTTAGAGCTGTTGTAGGAATCAAGAAAACTGACAAGGCATGGAAATGCGTGTAAAAAATTTTTATTTACAAAATTGAGGAAAAACAAATTTTTGTTTAATTCAATGTTTTGGCACATAGAAAGCTGAAGTTAACAAGGGATGTTTACCTGAGTAAAAAAGATTTTTCAAAAGAAAACATTATTAACTCGGAGGGTTTAAAAACACTTAAATGAAACTAATAAGTAATAACAAGTGATTTTCTGCAAAACAATCCATGGTCTCACTGTGACAAAGATCAGGTACTGACTTGGCAAAATAACCTAAGATCAAAGCTAATTAGAAGTCAACGTTGACACCGACGATCAACAAAGTAATTAAGCCCGAAACTATTTAGCCCCAAAGATTTATCCCGACAGTGCTTCTCAACGAAGGCTGGTATTAAGCCCGAAACTATTTAGCCCGAAATATTAAGCCTGAAACTATTTAGCCCGAAAGATTTATCCCGACGGTGTTTATTCCGAATCCCTCACGGAGGCTGATATTTAGCCCGAAACTATTTATACGGATTGAAGTACCAATATAACTGCCTTCAAAAAAGGGGGGATAGTAAAAAGGATAAATGAGGGGGGGGGGGTAAAGATAAGAAATGCATATTTCATAGACTATGGGAAACAAACTTGAAAAAAACTTTGATAGGGGTAATTGATTGCACCACATGGATTAATTTCTACCGTATAGCGAAAGAAATGGACACCATCTACAAGATAATTAGATGCACTGAAAAAAAAAAATAATTTGCTGAATTAACAAATAAATTGTTAAGAAATGTAGTAACACAATTATTCGCTAAATTAACCAATTATTTTGTTAACTTAACAACTCACTTTGCCAAACCAGCAAATCATTTTGTAAACATAACAATTTTTATGTTGAAACAACAAATCAGGAAGTAAAATCAGCAATTTGTTTCACTGATTTAACAAGCTGGATTGATAAATCAACTTATATTAGGTTATGTTACGTTCTCTTTTTACTAGGTATTTAAAATTGCTAAATTGACAATGTCTATTTTGTTAAAAGAACACAAATATGTTGTTGATTTAACAACTATTTTTGTAAACTCAACAAATAAATTGTTAACTTAACAAAAAACATTTGTTGATTTAGCAACTTTTCAATTTTTGTTAAATTACCAAATTTTGAAATGTTTCTTTAAGATGATTCCAGGGTCAATTAGTTTCAACTGTGGACACCACCGCGCTGCTCTAAGAGTCAACAGATTTTTGCTAAATTTGACGAATTCACGCTAAAAACACAAATTTGAGGAAGCACCTGCGAGCATACTTCAGGAAGATACCCTGAAAGTTTCAGACTGAAACACTCAAAAATAAAACCGGAAATTATGAAATACGAAACTTCCTATAAGCCGCAATGAGTGCAAGTGAGGCAGATAGACTTATCATCTTTTGCGCTCACTCTCACTCACTAAGCTTATGGCGAAACGAATTTCATAATTTACGGCTTTAATTTTAAACCAATTTTGCTCATTTTGGGCTCAAAAAATCCATACAAAAATTTTGCAGGTGCTGACGTTATTGGATTTTGCGTTTTATCTATGGTTTCAGTTTAAATCGCCAAAAACACAACTTTTTCTAAAAGCGACTAGTGGCGCTATCCGTCGGATTGAAATCTGGAAATGTTTCGCCTGGAATCACCTTAAAAATATTCCACAATTTGAACCACATTTTTGGGCAATTCTAAGATTAAAGGTAAGGTGAAAAATATTCCTCCATCGGTGTTGACGAATGTTGTATGACTTCAATAAACAAGAATAAAATTTTGCCACAGTACCTTTAGACATTATTGCAAGAAAAACACCACAAGGACACGGAGCATGAGAAATTAAAACATAAATAACATTTGAGGAGATCTACAGAAGAGGCACTCAGAAAATGCAAGGAAAGCATCAAAGAGGGATTCCTGCAAAGAAATATTGCTGATGTTTTTTGGGCCTGCATACCAGCAAAAAATCTCACTTTTAACGATAGAATGCTGCTAACTTGCAGCCTTGAGTCTCTCAAGAAGAGCTATAGGCCCTGTTTTTGCTTTAGGGATCTGCTTTTTCTTTGGTTTCAATTTAAGTTTCTTTCTAGTTACTCCTTCAAACTCTGTAAACTGGAAACCCTGGAACATTTTTAAACCCTCTTTAGGACCATAAGTTTTAGAGCCAAAACTACAAACAGCACCATTTCCATTGCTATTCTGAACATCATAAAATTCCGATACATTGGTGCTAGATGAATTGGACTTGGCTAAAGCTTTACTGCTACTAGAATTAGAATTTATATTTGTTTTGGTAATACAGCTATTAGACTGAACTGGAAAAGTAGTTTTTAAATTGTCTTCAAAGGCACTCTTACATTTTGTCTCCACTTTTCGTAAATTATTATGAAGCTGTGTTAGAGATGCTTCCTCTGCACTATTCTCTTTCCATAAATGTAATTGCTGAGTTTTCAGGAGCATATCACTTGCCCTAAAGTTTGATTTGGATAAGAATCTTCCTAGTTTCCTGGTGATTCTGGTCTGGTTCGGATTTTCCTGAGGTTCACTGTCACTGGGATTTGGTGGAGCCAGCACCTTCTCCAGAGCAGCAAAGTCCACGCTGATCTTAATTCCTGTCTCATGCTGATCCTCGTTGAGTTTTTGAAGAGTTTCATCGTTGAACTTTTTAATACTGTCAAGATATATCGGAGACAGTAAAGTTTCGTCACTTAGAATCGGAACGGTTTTCGACAATTGCGACGAGTAGTCCAGAAAAGAGTCAATATCCGGAAATTCTTCAAAGTTCATTGAGGGGGAATTTTCACAGGAAAGGGCTGAAATAGCAGCCTCGATGTCCTCATCGGTGATCTCTTGTTTGGGAAGTTTTAGACCATTGCTGAAATAAAATACTTCCTCGCCATCAAGTCTGTTGATACCCCTTGTTCCATTGCTTAATTTTGAAAGAGCTAATGCTTGTTTGTCCCGAGATTGGGCAGTCGGTTTGCAGCTAACATGATTGGGAAGCAGCTCACTGGCTAGAGTGAAAAAATCGTCGAGATCTTCTTCCTCGCGGGCTAAAGATTTTTTGTAACCTTCAAAGGCGTTTTCCAGCAAATTCATGGCATCACCTTGAGTCAAATTCCCGCTGACCTCTTCCTTTAGTAAATAAGCTGAAAAAAAGAAAAACAGAATAACTAAGCATGATCAGGGTCATTAGCGGAGAAAAATAGAGACGGAGCACTAACTGGCTGCAGCAAAGACAAGCTGAATGCTCACACAATTGAATGTTATATCACAGTGGAACACAAAAAACCATGACGGGTGAACCGACTCGTTAGAGCATTCCGTTTCATTTCGATGGAGCACTCAAACCGCAATAGCTAACTACAGTAAAAAGCGGAAGTGTTCCGTCATGTTCAATCAAGTTTTCATGAATTCTGATTTAAAAAAAACTAGTCTATTTTAAGCTACATATTATTTAAACTACACTGAAAAAAATCAATTGTTAAAGCAACAATTCAAAAATTGCTGACTTAACAAAAATTGAAAGTTGTTAAATCAACCAGGGTTTTCTGTTAAGTTAACAATTTATTTGCTGAGCTTACAAAAACAGGTGTTAAATCAACCACATAATGGTGTTCGTTCAACAAAATTGACAATGTCTATTTAGCAATTTTAAGTAGTTAAAAAAATACAGAACTTAACCCAATTAGTTGATCTAACAATTCAGCTTGTTATATCAGCAAAATAAATTGCTAATTTTACTTACTAATTTGTTATTCCAGCATAAAAATTGTTATTTTTACTATTCGATTTGCTAGTTGGGCAAATTAGTTGTTAAGCTAGCAAAATGAATTGCTGATTTAGCATTTGAGTTGTTAATTTAACAAAATTATAGGTTAATTTAGCAAATCATTTTGTTCTGTACTTTTTTAACTATTTATTTTTTTCAGTGTACATAAGTGGCATAGGACACTACTAGTCTTGCTTTGAAAGTAAGGACAAATGGGGCTGTTGCGCACTTTTGCTGTAAGCAATTTAACAGTCGATTTTGGTGTAAAAGCCTCCAAAAATAACAATGGCAGCACTAAAAACTTCCAAAATTCACTCCCAAACTCAATAAACTCTTGTGTATGCACGAGCATAGCGATGGCGTAGGGCAGTACCATCTAATAATACAGTAACTTCATCGAGAGGTGACCAATACGAGACGAGTTTTCTTTGAGACCGGTATCAGCAGGTGTGACAGTACATTAATCAGATGCGGATCACTACTCTGATGTCTAATTACTCCGTGAATCTTCATTCTCTCCATAGAAAGAGAGACAAAATTAAGATAGGAAACCTCCCATTATAACTAACCTACGCCACCATTACGCTCGCGCAAATAAAAGCGTTTATTGAGTTTACAAGTGGATAGCGGAAGTTTTAAGTGCTGCCATCATTATTTTTGGAGGTTTTCACTCCAGAATCGACTAACAAATCGCTTAAAGCAAAAGTGTGCAACAGCCCCATTGGCTACAGCTTAAATTACTAGTCCGCTTAAACCACTCAGTACTTCAACATGTAAATCGTGTCCCTGAGGGTTGATGAATTAAAAGAAAGGTTACTCACGTAGAAGCGACATTTTCTTCCAACTTTTAGAGGATACTGGAGTTCTGGGATCTTGGTTGACGACAACTAAATTCTGCATCAGGAAAGTACTCTGCAAAAAAAATAAAATAACAATGAAAAAAATGTAAATAAAATGAAAAAATGAAAGGATAAATTAAAAAATAATGGATTAATATATATAAATAAAAAAAAAGTAAATGCATAAAAGTAATTACACATGAATCAGCAACCCTACCATGATCACACATGCTGTTCAACTAATTCTCGCTGTTACTATATTCTTTGGTAATTCCTATCGGTACAACTAATTGTGAGAGCACTAAAGTAAAATGGGGAGAATAGGAGCTGCGGAGACAGTACGAACATATTCAGGGAATTTTAGTGAGGGGAAAAAAAAAATTCCCTGAATATGTTCCCATTCACCCTGTTTTACAGTACCTTCCATAGCTAATATCATTTTATGCTACTCACTTACTTCAAAGATTGAAATCAGTAGATTAGATGCTAAAAAGTGGATTGTTTTAAAGAGATTGGCTTGTCAGATGTCACGCCCCAGAACTTGTTGTTATAAATGTTCTCTCTACTTCTTGAGAAGTTCCAAACTAACCCCATGCAAAACTATGCAAAAGACAGAGACGGAAATAAGTCCGCCATCTTGAAAAGTGACAAAAAAAATAAAACCAGTGGTGGAGTCAAGAGTTTTTCATTCTGAACGTATTATTATGTGCAGTAAGTTTAATCAATTAGAGCTTGAAAACCTAAAATCCATTGAATCACTGAATCTTATTTTGCTTTTCCCCAAACAGAACTCTCAGTGAATGCAGAGATTAGCTTTTTCTGCTATGATTTGACTTTTTCAAGTAACTGAGTCCCAAGTTACCAGTAGTAGGTACTTGTCGAGAAAGATTCTTGAGCTTAGCTGGTTCAACATTGAGCTTTCTTTAGCTTAGGTACTTACTTACTTAGCTTTTTGGTAAGTTGTAGAACTTTGGATCAAAGAAAGCAAAAATCAAGAATAGGGCACAAGAAAGCAAATTTGATTGCATTTCATGGATAGAAGGGAACAATTTTTTGGAAGATCCCAAGTTAACTGCTCATCAACAAGATCCTACTTGTGCTATAACTAAATCTAAGAATTGTATTCAGAATTCTACAAGACACAGGGAACCAATCATGAGTATATAACAAACGATTCCAGAAGAAGTTGAATGACAGATATTTTCATGATCTACAGCTCAAAATCAATTATTTATACTACTGGGCTCAAGTTCGGTTGTGATGGAGTTTGCGATGGTTAATTTATCCTTTGGAAAATATACAAAGAATACACTAAAAATATTGAGCATATTTCCAAGAAACATGATAGCACTCGTAGATTTCATGCAGTGGCGTAGCGAGTTGTAGAGCAATGTTGCATATTGTGTCCATTTAAACCCATGAAAAAGGTCGAATGCGAAGGTGTTCACCAAACACTCAGCTGTTCGATTTTTTTAATAGATTTAAATGGTTACATAACCACGTTGCTGAATTGCATGCTACACCACTGATTTAATGACAGAAAAAAAGTTGTTTAAAATAACTTCAATGAAGACAGTTCTCCGTTGACAAGCACAAAGCACAGTTTTTGTTAGCTGCGCAGTTGGACACATGCCAGAGACCAATGAATGTGTGGAAATAGATGACCTAAGAGTCATCACCGAAGTTATCTGAAACAACCTCTAACACTGTTAATTACAGTTCTGTTTACAAAATCTAAGCGTTGATGTGCTCTGCCTGAACTAGCACCACAGAGTCCTTGGTTACAGGATCGCTAACTGAGCAAAACTTGCAACCTGACATAAGACAGTTTTCTGCTTTTAAATTTTGAGAGTGATTAAGTGAAATCACCTAACTAACCTGACAAATAGAGCACATATTAACAGTTGTGTCCAAGTTAACATAGTATTGCTTGATTGTGTTTGTTTTGCCATTTGACAAACATATTCGACAGTTAAACTTTTCGGTGTCCAAGATAACGTTGGAAGACAATTTATTATTCACAGACATGATGATTAAAATATTCGAACTTATGAAATAAAGGAAAATGGTCAAGATTTTTCACATTTTTGGAATTAGTTTGGAATTAACTGACAATGAGTTAACAGTTAACCTCAAAGCCAAGCCAGTCAAAGCACTCAAAGCACGCTCGAAACCAGAAACCAGAAACGAAAACAAACGTCGCGGCCGGCTCCGAAACAGTTGCTGATTGGTCGCCTTGGTTTATAGGAACAAGAGCGCGCGCGATTCAAATTTGCGCTCAAAGGATGAACTCTGCGGCTGAACGTGAGGAACATAGGCCTGTGCGATGCGGTGCGATGTTTGAAGTTACGATGTTTTTCTGCAATCGAATGGATTCGATGGTAGTGTTGACGTCAATCGTTGCATCGGAATTAGCTATTGATCGATATTTCGACTAAAAGCAGACCTAAGAGTCATTTTTTCCTCTTGAACCCGTTCTCAAAAGCATAAAAAAGCATACTTGCGATTACTTTTATTAGTTTCTCATTTTTTACTTGTTAAAAGATTCGATGCATCACTATAATTTCGATGTTTTTTGGACAGCGAACTTCGATGCACACAACTGAACATCGCACATTCGCACAAGCTTATGAGGAACACAAACTTTTCATTGAAGCGAGAGTCACTGAACCAGGGAGGGAGGGGTTCAGCGCCATGTGACATGACTAACGATTTACATTGTTTGCAAAATATAGTGTTTTTTTCTATAGTTGCTGCACCCCTAAAATCACGCGGCATTTAAAGTTATGGGTCAGTTTCACTGGTCTAAAATACTAGAATTGATGTTCGATGTATACCTAATGGATTTTTTGGCAAGTGAAACGGTGCAGCCTAAAAAAAAAGTCTACGCTGCGTGCGGTACCTAAGTAAAAGCAATGTTCATAGGGTCATTACGTTTTGGATGCTAATTCTGAGTATACATAAGTGCAAGCATGTGAGAACTTATTGTACTGTTTCAATTTATTAAATAAAATTCAATACAATTCAATATTAACCGGTTTACAACGAATACCACGTCCACAGCTAGGTGCGAATCGTATACGTGAATCATCGTGACCTTAAGTTGTTCCTCGTAGTTTTTGCGTGAAATGTGTATGAATAATATTTAAGACTTTTTGGCTGACAATTTAGGATAATTTAATTTACTTGCCGATCTTTGACCTCCACTTTGGTTTATTTCTATCTGCAGCAAGTGCGTATTGTGACCTTTTTTGAAAATTTCAGATTTCAAGATTTCAGCCCCCCCCCCCTGCTTTAAGTACGATGAAGTTAGTTTTTTCTTTCTCGCTCCCCCCTAAGGAGAGAAAGTATTGTCATCGTGAAAAATTTCAAAGTTCGCTAGGGGTATTGGGGGCTAATTTTATCTGTTCTCTCCCGATACTTATGTTGTTCTTTTATCTTCGGATACGCGGATGGCAGTGTTGCCAGGTTTGGACGGGGTAATAGCCACGCGTGGAGAGTTTTCGAGTTGGAAACTAGCCACGCTGTGGATAGGGATGGAGGATGATCGATGATTAGAATCGAAAGCGTAAGAGTCGTGGATATGATGCGTTTTTTTTTTCTCCGGAGCGCGCACCGGTGCAGCTCCAGTGCTCCGGAGTGTTTTTTTATTCCGGGGCTCCAGCACCGGTGCGCACCGAAGTGTTGTTTTATTAGCGGTGCGATGCGCCCGGAGCTGCTCCGGTGCAAGCTCCAGTGTATCGGAGTTGAAGACCGATGCACCGGAGCTGGAGCTCCGGAGCTTCAACACGTGACCGGTGCAGCACCAGACAGCTTCGGAGCAGCTCCGAAAACTCCGGGTTTGATGCGTTTTTTTATTCTCCGGAATCCGCACCGGTGCAATAACCCGGAGTTTTCGGAGCTGCTCCGAAGCTGTCTGGTGCAGCACCGGTCACGTGTTGAAGCTCCGGAGCTCCAGCTCCGGTGCATCGGTCTTCAACTCCGATACACTGGAGCTTGCACCGGAGCAGCTCCGGGCGCATCGCACCGCTAATAAAACAACACTTCGGTGCGCACCGGTGCTGGAGCTCCGGAATAAAAAAACACTCCGGAGCACTGGAGCTGCACCGGTGCGCGCTCCGGAGAATAAAAAAACGCATCAGTAATTGCACCGGTGCGGATTCCGGAGAATAAAAAAACGCTTCACTATATTCTCATCAAAATAGTCCACGTGTGGTCGAATCTAGCCACTATTGGCAACACTGGCGGATGGCGATAATAGAGGGTGTTAGTAATGGCGACTGCCGGCGATGAGCGTTCCAAACAAAGCCAGTTTGTCTCTCTCGCTCTCACGTGACCCCTATGTACTGCCATCTCACTCTAATTTCAAAAATCGTATTTAGAGACTTATTTTGTGAAATTTTATGGCAGAAATGAATTTCTCGAGGCATTTTAATGCGATTTTGATAATAATATGTCGTAGAACAAGGCCCTGTATACGAATTTCGATACTAGAAAGAGATGGATGTACATGGGGGTCACGGGAGAGTGAGTGAGATAGTTTGGAGCGCTACGCGAGTTTTATCACAACCGATTGCGACCGATGAGTGCATTGTTGTGGCTGTTGGCTAACCGTTGACTTCGCACTAAAACCGTCTATAGTCCCACGGCGGGACCAAACAGTGGTCCTAAGCCGTGGGCTTCGTGCGGCATTTTACAATACGTGCCGCGTTATACGTATAACTATATTCTAAGGCTTATTTAGAACTAAATTTAACGCCCCCCCCCCCCCCCAGAAAAAAGGGGAAGGTTGTTCCCTTAGAAGACAGATTGCACTGTCTTGATTGAAGGAGCCCTTCAGTTTGGAATCGAGTCCAGAGGCCTAGGGTCTCCATTTCTTACGACCAATCCTTCTGTTCGGCTCTTTTTTTCTCTCTCTCTTTCTCTCCCCCCCCTTCATCTTTATTATCGTAAATGCATCAATACGTGCCATAACGCGCTTGCTCAGTATTAAGTCGATCGATAGTTCAAAACTGCTTAATATAATAGCTATTTTCGGCGAGGGTTACCTGAATACGCCCGGATTTAGTTCAGCAACTAAATTAAAATGACGCCGATTGCCGAATAAAAAAGATTTTTGTTGTTACTATCTCCCCGACATAGCATTTCTTAACTTGCATAAATATGGAACACTGGAACAGCAATCAATTATTCTACCGAGGAACGGACATCTCGGGCAAGGTAGATTAAAGAAGGTATGTGCAACACTCGCTCTTGCCGCCCGCAGCCGCTCGCTCCAAGCGCTAGCACTTTTGCAAAAAAATGACGTCATGCGGGTGAAATCTAGTGGCGCGCTGTTCAAATGTACGTTGGACAGAGGAATCATTCCTAACTGTGAAGGAACATTGTTGAACTTTTAACTCTTAATTTATTAACTCTGAAAACAGAAATTTGAAAATTGACAACTTTGATCATCTTTTGCTTGACACATCCCTAACTAATAAAATAAACACATACATTTCAAACCTCCCGCTCATGAAAATGTGACGTAGTGCGGGTGAAATCGTTCTGATTGGCTAACATGTTTTGAAGCAGCTGCGGGCGGCGCGAGCGAGTGTTGCACATACCTTCTTTAAGGTGGATCCTCAGCGTTTAGTTCCATATTCTGCCACCAGAAAAAATTCGTTCTTTAAACGGAAGAAAATAATGATAAACGCAAAAGAATGAAAAAAAGGGCTTCGATGGAGCCTCGGAAGCAATCTAAGGAACATTTTAGTACAAACCGTTTGCTAAAATGTTACAAAATAAGCGAGAAACTATTGAATTTCGTAAACCCCCTAATGGCGTCCAATTCTATATTGGACGCCATTAAGGGGTTTACGAAATTCAATAGTTTCTCGCTTATTTCGTAACATTTGAGCATACGGTTTGTGCTAAAATGCTCCTTAGATTGCTTCCGAGGCTCCATCGAAGCCCTTTTTTTCATTTTTTTGCGTTTACCATTATTTTTTTCCATTTAAAGATCGTATCTTTCTCTGGTGGCAGAATACGGAACTAAACGCTGAGGATCCACCTTAATCTACCTTGCATCTCGGGATTGTAGCGTATCACCAGTGTGATCAGAAAAGGACCAATAGGACTTACCTTTCGCCGGGGCAGGAGAATAAAATCAAGATGAACAAAGAAACACTGAAACTACTACGATGAGGCACGACCATAATTTCTCTTATCTACGTCAAACTGGCGGGGAATACGAGAGTTGGATGACATAGTTGAATCTCAGTACATAATACACACATTTAAACATCGATTTGCGAGAGTTTCATTGAAAATAGGTAAACTTGACTTTCTTGAGGACAGACATATATAATAAAAGATGCAGGAATCATGAGAACAAAGTTGGTCACACACTTTAAAAGTATAGTTACTTCAACACTTTAGCTTAAAAAGAAGTTAAATCGAAAATAAAGAGGTTTTTGAAAAAAAAAGGTGGGTGACGCTACCTATCGGCGAGTCAAGCTAACTAAATTATGGAGTGCCTCGAGAAAAGGCGGCGCGAAAGTTCGAAGCGTTGCGGGTCAGGATCGACTCGCGGGCGCGCTTCGCAAGCGTTACATCACTTAAAGATAAATAAATGTATCCGTTATTTTATAGATTAATTTTTTCTCTGAATCGATTTTCATTTTTCATTTCTTTAATACCTCTTATTTTTCCCTTTCTTTTCTTACTCATTTCTTTGCTTGATTTTATTTTATTTTTTTCTTGTCTATCTGCGTTTCGAGTAAACAGATTGAAATGCCTATAGGAAAGTAAAGTTTTTTCTCCCCGTTTTTTTTAGAGCCCCTTTAACAAAAAATCCAAAAAGTTTACATCTATACAATAGATGTGTCTGATAGTCAGCGTAACCCCAAAGTG
Source organism: Trialeurodes vaporariorum (assembly GCA_011764245.1). NCBI lineage: Eukaryota > Metazoa > Arthropoda > Insecta > Hemiptera > Aleyrodidae > Trialeurodes > Trialeurodes vaporariorum. The sequence goes on from VMOF01000220.1 coordinate 8,397,405, forward strand.
AGATCAGAGAGGGGTGCTAAGACGAAACACCCGCCGCCCTTTCCATCACACAGTGAAAAACTTAAAAATCTCTTCATTGTACTGATCGCAAAAGAAGTGAGCACGAAAAGATAAAAGCGAATTTCAAGTTTTGCCTGCATACGAATTTCTGTGCGATGTTACTGCGGGAGTCTCGATTTTTTGTCTATTCCTTTAATCTTATATACTAAGGCACTCACACTCTCCAAATTATAGAGAGAGCGTATGAAATTCTTGTGTATACTGGAGACTCAAAGAAGGGGGGAGGAAGACAGTGGCGGCTCGTGCAATCTGGCAACCGTGCACTTTTGCCATTTAAACGTATGCAAAAAGATCGATACTAGGTGAGGCACTACGCCTCACCAAGTAATCGATTATTTTACACAGTTTTAAATGGAGGAAATCCATTGTTGCCACATTGCACGAGCCGCTGCTGGAGGAAGATTAAGTACCGGCAGTGTTAGTTTGTGACAGAAGGATATTGTAAGAGGATTCATGAATTTATCAAATTGTTTTGAATTTTACGAACGGAAAATATTTTGAGGAATGTTTCAAAATGAAAAACGAAAAATTTCAAAATAAATCAAAAAGGGCGGCAAATCAATGTGTAACAGGCAAAAAAAGAAAAGAAAAAATTAAATAAAAAAAGGTCATTTCTGATTTTGAAGGGTGCCGATTCGCGGAAGGCAGCAAGATTGCACTCCTGCCCCTCCTCCCTGGGAACCACGGAGAGCCCCTGGTCACAGAAACCCCCCGCGTGGCCCTTCTATCAATTCAGCTTGACAAATTGAGTCGATCGCCCTCAAGGGTTTTTATATCTTTTGCCACTGGGGCCGTTTCACTCCTGGCATCTCATGACTCTTGAACATGGTCAAAAAGGTGATGCCACAGAAACCCCCCGAGTGACCCCTCTATCGATTCACCTTGACAAATTGAGTCGATCGCCCTCAAGGGTTTTTTTATCTTTTGCCACTGGGGCCGTTTCACTCCTGGCATCTCATGACTCTTGAACATGGTCAAAAAGGTGATGTCACAGAAACCCCCCGCGTGGCCCCTCTATCGATTCAGCTTGACAAATTGAGTCGATCGCCCTCAAGGGTTTTTATATCTTTTGCCACTGGGGCCGTTTCACTCCTGGCATCTCATGACTCTTGAACATGGTCAAAAAGGTGATGTCACAGAAACCCCCCGAGTGACCCCTCTATAGATTCAGCTTGACAAATTGAGTCGATCGCCCTCAAGGGTTTTTATATCTTTTGCCACTGGGGCCGTTTCACTCCTGGCATCTCATGACTCTTGAACATGGTCAAAAAGGCGATGTCAAAGAAACCCCCCGAGTGACCCCTCTATCGATTCAGCTTGACAAATTGAGTCGATCGTCGCCCTCAAGGGTTTTTATATGTTTTGCCACTGGAGCCGTTTCACTCCTGGCATCTCATGACTATTGAATATGGTCAAAAATGTGATGTCACAGAAGCCCCCCGAGGGACCCATCTATCGATTCAGCTTGACAAATAGAGTCGATCGCCCTCAAGGGTTTTCATATCTTTCGCAACTGGGGCCGGTTCACTCCTATGGCAACTCACGACTCTTGAACATGGGAAAAATGGTGATGTCATACAGATAGGGGAGTGCCGTGGCTGAGGAGGGGGGGGGGGGGGGGGGGGGGGGGGGTAGGTGTTCATGTGCGAACCTCGCGTCTCACGGCGCGGCAAAATCAGGGTGAACAACAAAAAAATTATCCTTGAGGGCGGCAAAATCAGCGTGTAACAAGAAAAAAAAAAGAAATAAAATTTTAATTTTGAAGGGTGCCAATTCGTGGAGGTCGGCAAGATTGTGTTCTTGCCCCCCACTCTCCCCCCCTCTGGAATTCCACGCACGCGCCTGCTGGTGACTTGTCGAAAGAGCTGGGAGGAGGATAACCAAGCCCTATACTTTTTCGAAAATCCATGCTTATCTTGGACTTATAGCCAGACATTTTCAAAATTATATTAGATCCATTTTCTTCATTAAAATAATAAGAATAAAAAAAGGTTCATGCGCAGCAAGTTGCAGTTTGTTCCCATCTGAACCAACTTAAAAGTTGTTACCCATCCGCAGAAATTAGTCCGATTATTGATGATAGAATTCAAAATTCTCTTAAATGTATCAGAATGTAATAAATATATGTATATTTTAAACAAATTTGAGTACCGCGTATCTACATGATTAAACTAAAATAAAATAGACGTTGGATAAATGAGATATTTTACAAATGCTAAGCACTATACCATAATGACTAACGTATATACTATCTTTAACCTAGCAGTTAGAGGTCAGTACTACCGTACTCGATAAAAACCTCGGCCATCCCGATTGTCTACTTGTCTCCAATCGTCTGCTTTTGACATGCAGCAAAGGATGTCCAAATATTGACTAAAGTGGGCAAGAATCGCGAATCAATCGGCTGTACCTACTTGCTGTTTTGACGTTCCAGAAATTTATGTTTAGGTACCCAATGCAACAGCAAGCCTTAGATTCACCCCAAGCCAACATCTTACTGATGTCCAAAAAAGAGAACACTTGAAATGTCAAGGGCCCTTTTTTAAAAATAGATCTCGATAACAATGTTAACCATACAATGAGCCATAAGGACAGTGTTGTTGGATCTCTATCGGAACGTCACGCTTCACTCTTCCACCAACCAAGAAAAACAACAATGAAATGAATAAACTAGAAATACACAATAGAGAGTGGAGCGAAGAATTCAGGAGCCGTTGAAACATAAATACAAGGATAATTTTTACAATGGGGCTCTTGCAAGCTTTTGCTGTAAAGGAAATGAATTGTCCATTCTGATGTAAAACCAGCAAAAGTCACGAAAAATCACACTGAAAGAGTCTAAAATTCAATAATAAACTCACATAAACTGTAATAATGGCAAGATCGTAATGGCGCTTCAACGCAGGTATCATGGGAGATTCCTGTCTAATTTGTCACTTTCTCTACGGAAACACAGAGACATGTCTCAATTTAGACAGGAATCTCCTACGCAGGTATCATGGGAGATTCCTGTCTATTATGTCACTTTCTCTACGGAACACAGAGACATGTCTCAATTTAGACAGGAATCTCCTACGCAGGTATCATGGGAGATTCCTGTCTATTATGTCACTTTCTCTACGGATCATAGAGACATGTCTCAATTTAGACAGGAATCTCCCATGAAACCTGCGTCTCACCGCCATTAAGTCCGATTTTGAGAGTGAATTTCGTGATTTTTTGTGTGTACTCACCGCCATTCTTACTGGTTTTTACGCAAGAATCAACTCTTCAATCCCTTGTAGCAAAAGTTTGCAAGAGCCCCATTAGAAAACTTAGAGGGTAGGTTATAATCAAACGGGAATATCAGGTTTTCTGAAAGGAGTTAGTTCAATCATTTGGGATGCCCTTAAGTTCTCGGTTCTAACTTCTTCCTCTGATTCACGTTCTGGCCTTCCGCACGTTCTCGCACTGGTGGTGCTGTCGTTGCTGTTGTTATTGTTGTTGGTGTTGTTATTCGTAGCGTAATTGAAGTTGTTCATACCGCCAGCACGCGGTGGGCTCGGACAAATGGGCTCCCGAATGGTCAAGTTCTCGCTGTCGAAGTCCTGGCTCTCCGATGAGAATCTCCACATGAACACGGAAGCGACAACAATCAGACCTGGTAGGAAACAATTAATGGTGCTATGTTTAGGGTCTTTCAATTAAATTATTAGGTACCCCATCGAAAACCGGTGAAACATCAGGCTGGAGGATGATGTATGTTGTTGATGGTAATAATAAAGCGCTATGCAGTCATATGATCAATTTGGATGGATAATTGCCAACTTACACTTGTTCTTAACTCAGCAGCACAAACGGGGACAAGGCTTGCTAGAAAAATTTATCCAAACCAATCTCAGCGGGAGGGGGATAAAATCCCCCGAAAATGACCATTTACATTAAAAAGCGAGGCTCGGCCTTCATCCCCCTTCCAACTATGGTCTTCTGACTGCGGGAATATGCATTGAATTGAAAACGAGAGTAAATAGGCGCAAATAAATATACCAGTTTAAATACAGCTTTTTTAAAGAACGAGAATGAAGACGTGCATACAGTGATGAACTGTTTCAATCAAAGCAGATTGAAAAAAAAAAATTCAAAACATTCGAGGGACGGATGTAACCTGCGTGCTGAAATAATTTGGTCGAGACGACATGGCGTTTCCCCTTAAAAATTAAATCCTGTTCAAAGATCGCGGAGGAAAGAAGCATTTCAGCGCACCATATGTATAGCTATTTCCCATGTTTGGAAGGCAACATCCAAGCCAAATATTCGTCAAACGGACAATCTTACGCACTGTAATGTGCAAGCAGCAAGTAAAGTGAGAGTTAAAAAATTTCCCCCTCTCTCCGTGATGTGGAGCTTTCTTTTGAAGACCTTATAACCACAGAATAATACAATCAGAAGGGAAACTCCCATAAGAGCCAATGGAAACAAGATTTGGAATTTACTGGCACAAACTGGCAACTGTGCCTACTCACTTCTCAAGATGGCGGACATGCTTTTTCAGGCTATACAACCAATCACAACTCGGCCAGTTGCCGAAGATCTGCCGAAGATTGCCGAAGATGCTCACTTTCGAACATGGCGGCCCGAAGTAAAGAATGTTTCAAAATGAATTAGAGTTTCCGTTCTGATTAGAGTATTCTGTGTTATAACTACTTACTACTGACGTTGATTATACCAAATAGTTAAATGGTACTAAGCAGATGATGAGCTCCCCCGTCTCACAATCTCACAGTAGCGGCTCGTGAACCTCAGAATTGGCGAGGCAACAAAAACTAAGACCTACAGGCACCGGGTGTGTGGGAAGAGGGGGGGGGAGGCTGACCTATCGGGAAATCGGGAAATTTCCCGGTGGGCTGCTGTCCACTTTGGGTCAGCCAGCCTTGAATTGAATAAAAGGGCTGAACGAAAGGGAGGAAGGGAAAATAGGAGTGGAATGAAAAATGCAGAGAAAAATGGACGACGCCATGGAACAGACCAGCTTCATTAGAGACCGAACCTTGTCTGAGAGATGGAGAAGGTGGAGAGGGATTATACGTTGACGTAATGTCGACGCACAGCTCCAGGCAGGCATCCGATTCAAATACTTTCACCGGAAGATCCCGCATAATTCGATCGGGAAATCGTGTCTTACTTTTATGATACGCCTTCATTTTGAAAGATAGACTAAAACGGTACAGGTGCGTACGAATAGTTAACTACTTTCCATGTGATTTTAGGAATGGGTTACGTTTTCTTCCATTCCCTTTCCTGAAACATAGGTGAGGCAGTGCCTCACTTGCCTCACCCGGCAAGCCGCCACTGCAATCTCATCACGTTCAAATTACTTAGGACTTGGGCGATTACAGGAATTCGCCTTTCTCTCTCTCTCTCCTTTCCATTTGAACGCGTGCTTTAGAAAAGGACAGAGATAGGGGATGAAAAACGAGCCTCGTGTTAGAAAAGGATACTAGATGGGGTATCTGCTATCCTTCTCTAACACGTGTGTTTAAATGGAAGTAGGGAGGCAGAGGAAGACAAATTCCTGTGTACGCCCATGACTTAGGACCGAACAGATTTTTGGTGTACCATTCGTCGTCACATTGGACGCAACAGAAATGTTCAAAGTTTTGGGAAAATCACCAAGATTAATTCCGATGAGTGTCCACACATGTTCTCACAAATCCAAAGTAATCACAGATAAATATGTTGCTGTGCATTCATTGCCTGCTGATGTTTAACTTATCGATTGCAAAGATGGAAACAGCCCGGTTTCACTTATGTGTAAAAATATCAGGCCGATATGCAGTATCTAAAACATATTAGCTGTAATTGCAGCAGGGGCGTGTCATGGTCTCCAGAGAAGGGGGGAGGGGGCAACAATCGCCCTTCGCGAACAACACTATAAATTTGATGACTTTTTTTTTTTGCTTGTTACACACTGATTTTTGCACTGATTCATTTTGAAATTTGATAACCCCCCCTTTTTTTTTTAGTTGTTCACTCTGCCGCCCCCAGAGAGTGCCACCCGGGGTAAGGGTACCTACACGCCGCCCCCCCCTCTTCGGCACGCCCCTGAATTGCAGTAACCCAACAAAAATGATTAAATTATAAGATCAGAATGTACGGGGAAAGAAGCAAAGAATTGGAAATATTTACCGATTACAACCAGTACCACGACAAGTCCAGCATATTCTCGAACATTACCCTGTTGTATCTCTCTTGCAAATTTAACAGATTCTCTTGGTAACAGACCTGCAAAATTTTATTTTAAAAATATAAAGACGTACTTTGAAGGCGAAAGAAAGTAAAAGTCAAGAAATAGAGAGAGAGAGAGGTGAGAGAGAGCAGAGGATCGCGGAGCATGGATTTTCAAGGTCAGGGGACACGAACAATTATGATATCCTAGCAAAAACTTGTATAATTTTTTTTTTTTTTTTAATTTTTTGTTTTAATTTTTTTTTATTCAAGATTAATGATATCTTTAGCCATAAGAATTAAATATCGAGAATTCGTTTTTCATTGAAAGGACTGTCCGTTATAGATGCCACCTGCTGCTTCAAGTGTTCCATCTTCCAAGACGTACAAATATCTAAGATGATGTTTTCCTTCAAGTTTCATTCTCGTCTGTCTTTTGCTATTTTCTCGCTGCTTTGTAATGAAGAAGTAGGTAATCATTAAACTAGCAAAGTAGATTGAGCTCTACCTTTAATTTTTGAGTTTATAACTATCAAATGAAAACACATGTTTTAAGGTTTACGTGTTGAGTCTAGAATCCCTTCATGGAATTTTGTATAGGAGTTCGTCGAATGTTCATTGGTTGTTCGTTTTAGGCTTCAAAGGAGGCTAAAAAAGGGTGTGAGACATTGAAGGGCTCCAGCAAAGAGTTGACAAAAAGGGGAGAGGAGTCACCAATACCCTTCGAATTTATTAGTTAACGTGTAGTTCCCTTAATTTATCTGAAAGAAATGATCCAGCAACTTTAATTCTTAACGAACTCTTCCATCTAGTGATTGCTTGCTTTAATGTGAGAAATTGTGACACTTGTTGTTTTTGAAGAGCAAGTAGAATATGATTTGAGACAAAAGAAACTTGGGTTTTCAGGTTCTCATTTGGCTTAAAAACATGCACCTAAATTGAACGGGAATCGGAAAGTTTTGCGCATTTTTTTGTGAGAAATTGCGCTCTGACATGGTTCCGTAGATTTAAAAAATATCCGCACTATACACACTTATCAAGGGACATTCCGTTGAGCTGGTCCATTTTTAAATTTTTCGCGTGGTTTCCTCATTTATTTACTTTATTAATTTATTCGAGGCAAGCGAGATTATTTTGCACACTTCATGAATGTGACTAGTGCAAAAAAAAAAAAAAAAGAAGAAGACACGAGCCCTCAAAACTGACGCACCACTCGCATGCCAGCTTACATTGCCTCTCAGAACCCTTTATCATGTTACTGTGTATTTTCTCATTAGAGTTGAGCCTGGCCTCTTTGATAATGGTTTTACTCTTATGTATCCCTGTAACTAATCCCTAGAAATCTCGAATAAAACTTTGGAAGCTCTGAAATTGACCTTTTCACCAGCCACCTTATTATTTCGCTGATTTCAAATGCTATTTGCACGAGAGAAGGAAAGTCAGTTGTTGAGTTCGAGCCCTGTAATTAATTGGGCAGCATGCCATGTTGCGCCAAATTGAAGAATGTCACTCACCGGTTTTTCATTGACGGATAAAGGGGAGGCGAAGGGGGCGATCACCCCCTCCCCCGTTTGGCCAAGAAAAGGGGGAAAGAGGGGGGAGGAAGGGGGAAATAAAGAGAGAAAAACAAAAAAAGGGGTCACCAAAGGGCGAAAATTCCAATTTCACCTCCCCCCCCTTTCGCAAGGGCTGGATCCACCAATGCGGTTTTTAAAACATTGGAGAGGTCGTTATGCTATGGCCGAAGTTTTAAAAATCTTTGCTCACTATAAGAGAATTAACATTTTTGAAAGCAGCCATAAACTGACCCCGATTTGTATATCATAAATATGGGTTCAACAAATCTTTAATATTATTTGCGATTTGACTGCAGGGGCAAAAAAAAAAAAAAAATGTTTTGGTTAATTGATCCACTTTTGAACACAATATCATTCTTCCACTCTTCTCTCTTGCTCTGGTCTGTTTTGAACGCCAATTACCAATACTTCAAAGAAGGTGGAAGTAGTTTTGTAAGGGGTTATATCACTTGTGTATTATGGTTCTTTCCAAAATTTCTGACAGCTGTCATTCACTACTGCATTGAAAATCTAAAACCTACAAAACTCGGACCTCTTTATAACCTTCATCGTCAGCAAAAATAAAATTGATTTAATAGAAAAAGAAAGGAAAAATGATCGCGTTTGGTTGATTAATTTCCTTTTATTATAATCACACAATAATTTTTCTTTTATGGATCGAAGTGGACAAAAAATAGATCATTAAAATTACGTACCCTGTTTAGAGACGAGCTTGTCACTTGCTTCATGAAGTTTCGACTTTTCGGTCATTAGTTCCGTTGCTTGCCCTTGATTAGCAGGAATTTCTTTTGGCGAAATAGTTGTTTCGTTGGATGATTTAAGAGCTGGCTTAGGCTCAACCAGCATAGTTGCATTTGAGCTTGCGTGAGCACCTGGTGGATTTGGAGTGCTGATGACTGGTGCGATATTTTCCACTGATTTGGATTCATTTTTTATGGGCGAGACAGTTGACGCAACCAACGGGTTTTGCAATGGCGACACTGTATCATTCGTGGATTTTAAAGGGCTGCTAGAGTCAGATTTACTTATTTCCGTCCGAAGTTTTTCGAGGAAAGCAGAAACTTGAGCAGATTGGTTTACGACACTAGGGAGGGAAGTAACAGAACTATTAGAATTGAGTATCACATCAGTGGAAGGTATGCGTGTTCCGTTACCCGAATTCAAAAGATTACTTAATACCGTCTGAGCAGGATTGGCACTAGAAGACTCCTTTGCTGCCTGAGAGATACTTGCGATTAGAAGATCCATTGGCTTGCTCAAAGCTGGCCCAGGGCTTCCGGTTACTTGCTGGGAACCATTCATGGTTGTGAGGGTGCTAACGGGTCGAACCGACTCACCTACGGAACCAATAATAGATTTGATAGAATCACCGACCACAGCCAAAATATTGTTGGCTGGTTTAGATGAATCATTCAAAAATGATTGAGGAATGCTAGAAGCTAGCAGAGGAGATTCGCTGTCTGTTTTGAGAGGACTGCCAACGGATTTCGTCGAATCATTTGATATGATTGGAGAAGCGGGAACAGGTTTCGCAACATCGCTGACGACAAAGTTTGTTGGTGTGGATAAGTTGCTAGGTGGTGTAAGTGTAACATCTTTTACTGTTACTCCAGGTGATGAAGTATTATGTGCTTGAGCAGTAGATCGATTTAGATATACCACAGTGAGGTCATCTAAAATACTGGGAGACATTTTTGAACGAGTTTCAGAAAGATTCGTATGCATCACAGAGTTGCTAATGTTTGGGCCTACAAAGCTTCCTGAAGTTAGATTACTGGAAACAGAATGATTTTGGAAGGCATCAATCACGCCCCTGTTAGCCGAGAGGTGGTCGTCGATTTTACTATTTGAAGGGGCGTCAGAGGTGTTTCTCTCTTTTGAGAGTATTGATGAATCCACAGTGCTCACGAATATAACAGGTTTATAGCCAGTATCAAGTTGTCTTTTGGACTTATTTTCTTTCGTTGCATTGTTGGTCGTAATGTTGCCAACATCAAGCATTTGCCCTACATCATTTTTTACCAAACTGGTAACTACACGTTCATCATTGCTCGTTATATTTTGTTGTTCGCTCGATCTAGTACCGCTCAGGTCAGTTACAAGAGAAAGGTTGCCTGGACTTGACTGCTCGCTTGGTTTCGTCGAAACCAGACTGGAGACAGTCTCTGTAGTAGAGGCTGTCACTGTGGTAGATGTATTCAAAGGAAGACTTTCGTTGGATTGCAGGCTACTGTCAACTCTTTTAACTCGGCTTAAAATTTTGGTTCCATTCAATGCATTCATAGATTTAAGGATCAATTCGTCCAATACATCGCTGGCGTTTATGTCCATTGATCGGTTAGTTGTGCCGTTAAATGGTTTGACGACCTCATTATGAATCTGACTCTCTGACTTGTCCCAAGTGTTCAGGTCTTTAGCGTTCGACTCCCAGTGTGGATTGGAGGTTTGTGAGTTAAGGACTACTAACTTAGGGAATAATCTATCAATCAAACCCTCGATGTACATTGTATTTGAATTCGGATGCATCTCGAAGCGGCTCCTGTCCGCGAGAGCATTGAAAATTTCAAAGAACAGACCCATTGTTTCCCCCAGAGTGCCACGAACGTTATCGGTCACTATCCTGTTGGCAGTGATTTGCTTTGGCAAGTCTTGAGTACTGTCTTGGCCCCAACTTCCATGTTCTTCATCAGTTGTCAAGTTGTACTGGTCACCAAATTGTCTCTTTTTGCGTTCTGAAATGAAGTCTCGACTCTGCCTTAAAATTCGCACCAACTCCTTGTTGAGTCGAACGTCGGCGGATCGTCTGAGTCCCATGATGATATCCTCGAGTACGTCAAGCATATAGTCTAAGATCAAATGAACTTCTCTTTTCTTCCGAAGGATTTTGTCAAAAGATCTTGCAGCCAAGTTTTTCGAAGTCAGGATAAAAGGATTCATGTTCTTCAGGGCATTTCCACTGGTAGTAAGATTTCTGAGGATTTCAGCAACGTCTCCAGGAATAATTGTATCAAAATTTATAGAAGTGTTATTTTGATCCCCCAACGTGCTAGCTGAGAGGTTCTTTCTTTGGCCTATGTACTGCAAAACGACATTGGCTAAAGAAGGGTTGAACGATAGCAATTCGGAGACGATTTCATGCAGTTGACTATCGGTATCATTGTTTTTCACCGTTCCATTCGATGATTGCTTCGATTCAGTGTCCTTGAAAACATATTCGGTTTCATCAAAGCTTTTATTTGGCCCAAATTCATCGTTACCACTTGCTAAAATCGAGTAGTACTCCGTGATAAAATCTAGAAATAATTCGCTGCATTTTTGCTTGAAAGTCGTCTCATCGACACCAGCGCGAAGGTTCTTCGGCTCGTCTAAAAAGCTAAGAGCAAATCCGTTTTTCAATCCTGAAACAAAAAATCGTTTAAAATATTGTGGGTAATTTTGCACTCCTTTGGATGTTGGGAATTAAACGCTACATTCATGTTTCAAAGACCATGCACCATCTCCTCCCATCCCAAAAACGTCGCATTGCGCGGCAGTGCCCGAGGATGATCCCATACGTGGACCCAGGAATTTCTCTTTCTCTTTCCCTCCTCCCATTTGATCGTGTGCGTTAGAAAGAGATGGGAATAGGAGCTAAAGTCACGCGATGGCCTCCTCTGCTATCCTTTTCTTGTACGTATGTTTAAATGGTCGGAGAGAGAGAAAGACAAAGTCATGTATCTGCCCATAGATGATCCCCCTGCGGAGTGCGGTTAACCCTTGTGAGCCTAAGGTATTTCGGTAACACAAAGGACTAAGGGGGGTATTTTTGTACCCCAAGGATATTTTCATGCAGCACAGTCAGTATCAATAATTTTGAAACTTTAATGGATGGATTATGTAATTAGTACCCTAAGAGAGTAATTTATGTGAAATTTGAGTAAATTTTTGCTATGTTGCCAAATTTACACCTACTTTTAAAAAAAATGTCAAAATAAAAAAAATGGAAAAAATGAAATGAGGTACCATCTTATTTTTCCATTTTTGATAAATTTTCAATTTTTTTTCAATGATCTGACTTAATATTCTTAATCTATATTAAATTTCCGTAAAATTCACTGTAATAGATGGTTCCAAACTTAAAACTGGCGGGACGAAGGGGGGGAATATTTGTTCCCCAACACTTTAAATTTCTATAATATCGACAAAAATTCATAACAATTAATGAAATTTGGTGGACGTGTTCTAAGTATCCTAACTTAAAATGTCATAAAGTTCCAAAAAATTTTGAGCAGTTTTGACAAAATGGCTTCAAAAAAACTGGCCTGGGGTACAAATGTACCCCCCCCCCCTTAGGCTCACAAGGGTTAAGAACGTTTATAACGTTATCGTGTCGATTCGATGATCGGAAGCACCATAGCTGTAGCCAGGAATGTGTCTGTCTCTCTCTTTCCGCATTTGAACGCATGCGTTAGAAAAGGATGCAGATAAGGGCTGTCACGTGACATCAGCCCCTGTTTCTGTCCTTTTCTAACTCATGCAATCAAATTGGACAAAGAGAGAGATAGACAAATTCCTGGCTACGGCCATGGGAAGCACCATAACCCCATGGATGACGTCACTATCCCACAATTCTTTACGGCCATGGGAAGCACCATAACCCCATGGATGACGTCACTATCCCACAATTCTTTACAACATATTTTTTTTTTCGTTCGTAAGTATTGATTTTAGATTTGCTTTGATTCAAAATGAAAAGGAAGAACAAGACTTTTTTTTTGTTTTTTTTTCTAAGCAAAACTTGTTGCGTTTTAGAGACTTGCAAAGTGCCAAATTAAACATAGGCCACCATAGGGAACAAAGTTAAGGCTAAACAGCTAAATATGTTTTCAAATGTTCAGATAGCCGCATACTGTTCTAGATCTCGATAAATGCTCAAAACTGTTCCTCCTTGAGGGGATGAGTCAACAGAATGTGTGCCTGAGGGGTGTCAACATGGGAAAAAAAATAATATTTTGGCTTTGAAGTGCAGTTTAAATGAGGGAAACTCAGATTACAATGCGATAATGGGGTCAGAATACAAGTTGGCACATCTTTTCATATCTGCGATGAGAGACCGATAGGTACAAGCCGATGGCTCGCGATTTTCAACTCGACTAGATTACGATACAGATTTATTTTTTTATTTATTTATTTTTTTTTTTTTTTTGTATCACCTTACTAGGTTCTCAGGCTGTTATATTACCAGGGTTGAAAACATAACTCAATAACTAATAACGCATCGTTAATGTTTCGGATTTTTTTTTCACCCCTGCGTCTTAAGTAATGCAAGCATGATCTAAATAACTGGAGAGACAAAAACCAATAAAAGCCGACAGTATTACTGTTTTAACATTTATGAAAGACATTAAAACATTTAACATTTAAAAGAAGACGCGGGTAGAAAAACAGATTGGCCCATATGTAGCGCAAGTTCTTTCTATATACTCTCAACTGTGTACTGTTATTTCCGTATCCCTCCATGTATAAAAAGAAAAAAAAGAAAAAAAAATAATAGACGAGAGGAAACAAAATTATAGAGGCGAGGAAATAAAACCACCAAATGAGCAGTAAATGATAAGTCTTCCATTTCCAAGAGTAAAATCCATTTGGATCGCAAAGTTGGTGGTAACAGAACAGCTTTCAACTCACGCGAGAAAGAAAACCTCGGATTCCTTTCACCTGCTTTTTTCGCTCGAGAAAAAAACTCTAGATACCGCCCGCACACTCATCGCTCAAAATTGTAGTAAGGTTAAGGGGTCTCCACCTGCGAATTTAAAAGCGCGAATTGACTGCTTGAGCCAAAGGGCTTCTTTGTTGTCGATACATTTGAATCGACCTATCGACTTCGAGGCAGCTCATTGGCTCAATCAGTTTATTCGCGCTTTTAAATTCGCAGGTGGAGAGACCCCTTTAGGCCCAGAAGCCGATCCTAGAAATTTCCGTCTTTATAGAATAGACTGCATAAAAAGGGAAAACGGTGGTGTTAACATACGGTGATTACGACACTTCTACCTAAAATGGCGGCTGATCAAAGTCTTTTATGCTTTGACCTTGCACGAACAAATAACGCATCATCGCATGTCAAAAAGTGATACTGCTTTTAATTCCTACGTGTAATTTTGCTCGAAAAACGATGATAACATAGGTATATTAATATGGTGGCTTAGTGTATGATTTGATCGCGAGCTTTTTTATTTATTTATTTATTTATTTATTTATTTATTTATTTATTTATTTATTTATTTATTTATTTATTTATTTATTTATTTATTTGTTTATTTTTTTTTTCAAATGGTGACGAGTTTCTACTGTGCAATCTGGAAACGTTAGATTGCGTCCTATAAAAAAGCCCAACTCAAACCTCTTTTGAAATTTGGTAATTTATAGGAAAATCTGGCAACAATGCTGTGCTAGTCGCCACAAACTTACTTTGACTTGAAGAAGAAAGTATACCTACTCCGGTCGAATTCTCAACCCTTTACAGTTTACAGACCTAGGAGCTGATCGGGGACTTCATTGTTAACCATATCGATAAAACTGAAAACAAGTGACACGATTGGGTGAGAGATCAATCCAGGGTGGATCTTTTTCGAAAACCATTGTCCAGTCGCTCGGTACGTAAAGGTTGCTCGGAGACACCTTTACATAACGAGCGACTGAACAATGGTTTTCAAAAGACTTCCGCCCCTCATAGGTCTCCTACCCAATCCTGTCACTTGTATTCAGTTTTATCGATCAGTTTAACTATGAAGTCCCCGATCAGCTCGCAGGCTTGTTCAAAAGAACGCCTCTCTTTCACAAGGTTATAGATTAAAGAGGTATGCTCATCTGACTTCGCGCCACTAAGTCAGTAGCGCGCAGTTCAAAATTCAGATCCAAGATGGCCGACAAAAGCAGAAAACATTGTATACTCTTTTCATAAAACATCTGGCTATTTTCTGCTTTTCTGGAGAGGGAGCCCAATGTTTTCTGGAAAGAGTATACAATGTTTTCTGCTTTTGTCGGACATCTTGGATCTGGATTTTGAACTGCGCGCTACTGACTTCGTGGCGCGAAGTCAGATGAGCATACCTCTTTAATCTATAACCTTGTCTCTTTCATTTATAAAAGAAAGGTAGTTAACTGTTCGTACTCGGGGGAGTTGGAATTGCCTATACAATGAATTGAAGGCGCCCGAAGACGCCTGTCTATACAAAAGTGTCTATACATTCAGAATCGCGTGTATGTATTCGGAATCATGGTACTGGAACAGTGTGAAATAGACTAGAGGAGGAAAACGAGTATACTCGGGCTTGGCCCTTAAGAGCAGGGCTGCTATTTTGTGTATATAATTAATCGCGTTTTTCAATCCACCGATGATTCCACCGGTTTAGAAAAGATTACACATAGTTCAATTCAGTGTGTGACTGGAAACTGGAATGCACGAAAATGCTCGCATCTGTAATCTTTTTCTCAACCGGTGGAGTCGTCGATGACTTCAAAAAACTTTCGGATATTATAATTAATTAACAGAGTTGTCACCGATTGAGAAGAGATTGCAGATCAGCGTATTTTCGTGCAGTTCAGAAATACATTGAACTGGACTGTGTAATCTTTTCTCAACCGGTGATTTGAAAAATGCGATTAATGGGGCTATTGCACACTTTTGCTATAAGCGATTTAATAGTCGATTATGGCGTAAAAACCTCAACAAATAACGATGGCACCACTAAAAACTTCCAAAATCCACTCCTAAACTCAATAAACGCAGTTATTTGCGTGAGCGTAATGGTGGCCGAAGGCACTAACAATGGGAGATTCCCATCTAACAATTCTGAAACTCCATCAAAATGTGACCAATTAGAGACTACTTTCATTTGACACCGGTGTCACTTGGTGTTGCGGTACCATTCATCGGATGTGGATCATCACTCTGATGACTAATTACTCTGTGAATCATCCTTGTCAGTATAGAAAAAGTGACGAAATTAAGATAGGAATCTCCCATTGTTAGTGCCTTCGGCCACCATTACGCTCGCGCAAATAACTGCGTTTATTGAGTTTAGGAGTGGATTTTGGAAATTTTTAGTGCCGCCATCGTTATTTTTTGAGGTTTTTACGCCATAATCGACTATTAAATCGCTTATGGCAAAAGTGTGCAATAGCCCCATTATACGCAAAACGGCAGCCCTGCTTGAGAGGTTAACTGAAAAAAATTCTTACTGTATTTCTATTTGTATTCAAAAGAATATTTGATTTTTCATGACGTCCTGTAAAAGGGGCATTCTGCTCAATCCCTAAACACTTGAAAGTCGCACAATTATTTAAAGATTGCCAAGATTAAAAAGAGTAAACATTAAATTTCAACTATAAGATTCTTTCTTTTGAAAGTCAAAGTACAGTTCCATCCAGGCTCCCCCCCCCCCCCCCACCAAAGGATCTCAGTTTCCACGAAGAAAGTGATAGTTAACCCTTTGGCAACCCGGTTCAGGCTATATTAGAGTCCCTATAATATACTAAGAGAGTTGCGCCAATGTTGAATCCATTTTTGATTGGCTCTCAGATTTAGGCTGTCAAGAAAGCTCCAAGAGGCAAATGCAAATGGCGGTGGGTTTGTTTACTTTTCACGCGTAATAGTTTTCATAACACATTTGAAGTAACAGTGAACCGCAGTAATTATTGTTAATTTTTCCTCTCTGGAGAACATTATCTCTTTCAATAACGACCGTCATTGTCGAGAATCTGAACCTAACCTACAAGATATATGTATAGCGAAATAGCGGCAACAGCGCAGAGTCAAATGACCTTTTGCAATTTGCCTCTTGGGGGCTCCATCGATCCGCTTCTTCTTCTTCATTTTTAGAGACTTGGCGCAACTCTCATAGTATACGAGTATAAGGACTCTAGGCTACATTAAACAGTGTTTTTTGTTATTTGCTTGCATGAGAAATAATTGATCAGCACCTCCAAAAATCGATTGTTTATCATACATTTAAATGAGAAGAATGTGCAGTTACCAGATTGCTGGATCCGTCTTTGTAAAAAAAGCAAGCGGATCTATTTGAACGAGGGACTGTAAAGACAACGATAAAACAAAATGCTTGAAATGCAATGTTTTGAAAGTCACGATATACAGGGTGTCCCAGACCACCCACGGGTGATGCACATTTTTCTCGCGAACGGCTCGTTAAAAAGTTTTTGAACAAAAATTTCAGATGGGGAAGTGACCTCAAATTTTTCATTTTTGATATTTTCAAAAACCCCCGATAGAGGTGAATTGGGGGGGGGGAGGTTCAAACACATCTTTATAGTTTTCTCAAAAAAATCTGCTTTGAAGGTATAAAATAAAGTTCTCCACATTTTTGAAAAAAAAGAAGAAAAAAAAATTGGACCACCCGACTAATTATAGTGAAAGCGCAATCAAATTTATTGGTTGTGCTTATCTCAGAAATTAGGTACTCCGACCAATAATTGGTAACTGGTACCAATTATATTGGATAAGTACAACCATAATAAAATTGATTGTGCAGTACCGCAATTTATTGGTTGGAGAACCTAATGTCTTTAGTGTGTATAACCAATAACGATTGAGCAAATTTCACAAATAAGTGGTCAAGCGAACCAATTCTTTTTTTTTTTTTTTTCAGTAGAGCTGCCCATGATTTTAAGTGATTTTACACCAGAATTTTCAATTTTTAGAATTTTCTAAAATATGTAGAATATTCTAGAAAAAAATAGAAAACTAACCCCTAAAGAGCCAAGCCCGAGTATACCCGTTTTTCTCATCTAGTCAATTTCCCATTGTCTCAGTCTTCATTCCGAATAAACGCGACAATCGATGAAATGAAAATACTCACAAGATTGCGTCGGGTGCCTTCAATTCCTCGCATAGGCAATTCCAACTCTTCCGAGAACGAACAGTTAACTACCTTCCTTATATAAACGGAAGAGTGGCGTTCTAAACTGGTCCTTGTAGAGGATTAAATAAAAACTAAGAAAAAAGAAAAATACTAAGAAAAAAGAAAAATAATATAAGATCTAATAGAAGTTTGAGAAAATTGGGTTCTGTTCTTTGAAATATTCAAAACTTTCAATCATGCCCGAAAGTGTTTCATCGCGTGATACTACACCGCCTGTAGCATTTTTGTTCTCAAGTCAAACCGTTCACAGAGTACGGGAACATCCCCGGACTTTTTGAAGACCCTGTATGTTTACATGCACATTTACATACCGGTCAATCGCTACAGATGTTGGTTTGAGTATTGTAAGTACAACGAGTATAAGTTGTAATGTAAGTAAGTACTTACATTGGATACTTGTAATAATTAGACGAGAAATCCAGCTTTTTTAAGTCTCCCCCTACAAAAGCCCATTATTTCCGGACATCACTTTTGCGATGAATGGTCGTGCTTTGGGATTCCTGACCAAATATGACGATTTTTTCCTTTCTTTCCCAATGATTATGAGACAAAAAATTCTTATTCATTTTTGTTTTAACGTTCGAGAATCACATGCAGTGGCGTACGCAGGATTTTTCTTGGGAGGGGCTCGCACTGATGAGCGTTTGACTGAAAATTGTTCCCCCCTTCCCCTCCACCCCCAAAAATCGGAGGTCTGGGGGGGGGCTTTAGCCCCCTTAACCTCCCCCCCTGCGTACGCCACTGATCACATGCAATGACTAATTTATTTTCATGACAAATATACAGGTTTTACGTCAAAAATGGGCTGAAAAGGAAACAATTGCGAACAGCTCGGCAAGTCCCTGGTTTGTTCTGCACAGTGCGCAGTAATCCGTTCAAAAGAACGTCCCTGTATAGCTCACCCTGATAAACCTGCTACAGGTTTAAATTAGTAAACAATATGCTATCCAGCCACTAGCGGATTAGTACAGTGGCGAGGCGTGCCATTTGGCAGCGTTCCTTTTTCCCATTTAATCACATCAGAAAAGTCGAAATGCCTGTTCATCGCCGATGACTGAAGCGTTCGACTTTTTTGGCGAATTTAAATGGAGGAAATACATTGTTGTCAAATTTCACGCTTCGCTACTGTAGCGGATCCAGAAAATCGTTCTTCTCTCTCTCTCTCTCTCTCTCTCTCTCTGGCCATTTGAATGCATATGTTAGTTGTTAGAAAAGGATATAGAAGAGCAGGCAAATATCACGTGACTGCCCTTCATCTGTCCTTTTCTAACACACACGTTCTAATGGCTCCCTGAATCCGCCAATGTATCTAGCAAACTTTAGGAGCGCATCCACGTTTCCCTCATTCCCAGTAGCGCACCGAGAGTTTCTTCATCTCTCTCGACTCTTTTCTCCATTAAAAAACGTATGTTAGACAAGGATGAACAACGGGATAGAACCCCCTCTTTCTGTCCTTTTCCTTCTTATACATTCAAATGGGAAATGAGAGAGATGGAAGAGATCCTGGTTGTGCCAGTGCTCATTCCTAACTCATAAGATTATTATTTTAATATAAGGAATACCAAAATCGTTCAGGATAGCTTCTACATGTGAAAAACAAAGGTTTAACTTTGAAAACTGAAAACTGAGGTTTAACTTTGAAAACTGATAGACTCAATCAAAAAGAAAACTCACCTAGGGTTATGATAAAGAGCAGGCCCCAAAATTTCAGACATAGCATTTTCCGATTTCTCATCGCCACAAGACGCACTTATGTTTACTGCAACGGACGAATCTAACTATAACTTTTTACAAGCGCTTGAAAACTACACAAATGAAGAGACTTATTTCTTAAAATTTAAAAATTCAAAGCAAATAGTTCATTGAATCCCGAACGTTCGAAGAAACTAATCAAGTTCCGTTTGATTCCGGCAGAAATCGGCCCAGCTGATCCAGGCAGGAAGGTTTACTCTTTGCATCATTTCTTATAGTGAAAATTCCGCGCAGTGTTGCCGGTTTGAGTTTATGTTTTGTCTTTACATTGATTCGAATGCCGGAAAATACAGCCTGAAATCGTATAATTGGCAACGCTGTTTTTAAATATTTGTTGTTTTTAATTAGCTTTTAGAATTATTGAATAAAATATGCACTTTACAATTTATTCTTTCGCAGAATAGTTTTTGGAACTTATACGGGCACGGAGCTGCCGATTTGCGTAGATTAAATGAAATTTTGAAATTCACCGAAGATTCCACCGGTTGAGAAAAGATTACATAGTTCAGTTCAATGTATGACTGTAATGCACGAAAATACTCTGATCTGTAATCTTTTCTCAATCGGCAGAAACGCCGTTAATTAATTAAAATATACCGGTTGAGAAAAGATAAAAGACGCTAGTATTTTCGTGCATTACAGTCATACACTGAACTAAACTCTGTAATCTTTTCTCAACCGGTGGAATCGTCGGTGAATTTCAAAATGCCATTAAATCTACGAAAATCGGCAGCTCTCGGGCATCAATCGTGAAACGTTAAAAAAAAATGTCTGTATATGCGGTAGAAAAAGAATGCCCCCTCATCTTTGTTCAATTATTTTGAGAGAGGCATATTTTTGAGTGGTTTCAAACCCACCCCCCTCTCCATAGGTGGAATTAGGAATTTATGAAGGGGGGGGGCTGAGAACTATAAGCAGTGAGCACTCACTGAGCAGTGAGAAGTGGCGTTTTCAGGCATTGCCAGGGGAGCAGGGCAGGATAGGATTCCCATGAAAAGTTTGATCCCCGGGTCCCCCTTAACGTACCCATTTGCGACCAACCCCGTCCATTTAACCCTCCCCTCCCTCTCCCCCGTCATTTAATTGTCTTGCTGCTTCACCTCCGTTCTTTTTACGGCCGTAAATTTTTTTGGGGTGACTTTTTTTCAGCCTTTTTGATTAAAGGGGGGCTTTGACCTCTGTATTCGTTTTCCTGAGGTTTAAGGGAGGAACACTGAAAAAAAAAAGTTCTCGCTCTACCGAATACATGCTTCGGGAAGCTGAAGGAGGCATATCCGAAGCAAAGTTTTGTGACTAGCGGGCTTTCCGTCGGTAGTAGCGAGCCACATGCTCCAGTAGTCCCGAACCTCTTGCTTCGGCATTGCGATGTAGGCGGGCAACACGTGCAATGACATACAATTAGCAGGACCTGTCGCCATCTTTTCTCTGTTAAGTATCAGAGTAGAACGGGTTCACTCTTGAAATCAATTCACTCTGAGAATTTGTCATCGGCGATCTCTGAAAGAACGCTACGTTACAATTTAGGAGCATGTTCACAGAGTTTGCTCACTTAACTGAGCGCGTCGTAAAGGGTGTGCGCCTCGGAGCGCTACCCTTATATACGCAGCAATCAGGCCTCGTATTTCACAAGCACTGAGTACCGCAGCGGTAACGCGCTGGACCCCGGAATGATACATCCCCGGTTCGATCCTGGGTAGCGGCATGCTCTTTTTTCACTCTTCTTTATATACATTCCCGAAGCACATGCTTATGTACTACCGAGCTTTGCTCCGCGAAGCTATCTGAATCAGCACGTGCTTCGGCTCTACCGGAGCAATAGGTGTACTACCGGTGCACAGTTCTTTCAGTGAAGAGAGTTTAATGATCCCCTAAAAATACATTCATATCTAAAACAATGGATCTCGTGTTTCAGCATTTCAAGAAATTCTATGCCGTCCTCAAAATATTCTTACTCGGGTCAGCTTGTTTTTACTTTCTCACAACTAACATGGAAAAAAAAAAAGTTTAGTGAAAATAACCATACGGATACCCGATTTTGGCACCTGCTAGATGTTATGGTAAACTTGACCATAAGTATGGTACCTTTACTGATACTTTGAGTAAATTCGACACGCAATCAGGTAACATCACCTATAGTACCTAGTCAAAACATAGTATACTTCTAGTTAACATTAATACCATAACATCTAGCAGGTGCCAAAATCAGGTATCCGTATGGTTATTTTCACCGTAGTTTTTTTTTTTTTTTTTTTTTTTTTTTTTTCCGTGAACAAAGTTAGAAATTGATAAAGTATAGCGATGGTGCAATGCATATGTCTCTCTGTCTGTATCCTCACGGAAAAAAAAAAAAAAAAAACTACGGTGAAAATAACCATACGGATACCTGATTTTGGCACCTGCTAGATGTTATGGTATTGTTGACCAGAAGTATACTATGCTTTGACTAGGTACTAGGTGATGTTACCTGATTGCTTGTCGAATTTACTCAAAGTATTGGTAAATGTACCATACTTCTGGTCAAGTTTACCATAACATCAAGCAGGTGCCAAAATCAGGTATCCGTATGGTTATTTTCACTAATCTTTTTTTTCCGTGCTCTATAGTGGATCCAGGAATTTTTCTTTCTCTCTCTATGACCATTTAATCACGTGCGTTAGAGAAGGACAGATAAAGGCAAGTCTCGTGACTTTCGCCCCGCTCTTCTATCCTTTTCTAACACACACGATCAAATGGCCATAGAGAGAGAAAGAAAATCCACTGGATCCGCCAGTGTCTGTATCCCGGCATAACTTTTGAACAAATTGTTCATAAACATCCACATTTTGCAGAGAAGTTGCTTGTATCATTCCTCAGAAGGACTTTTTTGTTTTTTGAAATTTTAAATTTTAAGCAAGTTATGGAGGATGAAAGGTTTCAGTGGCGTAGGGTGCAATTTGGCAACGTTGCAGTACTTCCAATTGAACACATGAAAAAGATCGAGCGGTTGGGTGTTCGGTGAACACCTTCACATTCCACCTTTTATACGGGTTTAAATGGACATACACTACAACGTTGCCAAATTGCACGCTACGCCACTGAAAGCACAGAATAATACTATCAGAAGGGAAACTCCCATAAGAGCCAATGGAAACAAGATTTGGAATTTACCAGCACAAACTGGCAACTGTGCCTACTCACTTCTCAAGATGGCGGACATGCTTTTTCAGGCTATACAACCAATCACAACTCGGCCAGTTGCCGAAGATCTGCCGAAGATTGCCGAAGATGCTCACTTTCAAACATGGCGGCCCGAAGTAAAGAATGTTTCAAAATGAATTAGAGTTTCCGTTCTGATTAGAGTATTCTGTGCTGAAAGGTTTCCATTAAAATCAATGAGAAAATTGGTCAACATACGGAAAACGTGGAATGTTTCAAATATAGCTGTTTGAATTTTGATTATTTGCAAAAACATTTTGCAATCAGCCTACAGTAAAATTAACCCTCCCCCAGAATATTATAAGTCTGCCCCCCTCCACCCAGATTAAGTTTGATGTGAGGAAGTGTTGGTGGAGTATATTCTCTACACTTTATTTTCACTTTCTCGCTACTAACAAAAGTTAGAAAGAGAGAAAGTATTGCAATGGCGCAGAGATTTTCCAGGTATTTTCTTTCGATACTTGGCCCACTACGATTCACAATCAGTAAATCATAATAATTACAAAATAATTTGCTCTCGTTATGCTTAGTAATATCCTAAAGAATATTTGTCCATGATATATCCATATTATTTGACCACATGTGGCTTGGTGGTGTAAATGCACGTAAACTTTCTGTGGCGTCTGTCAGCCTGCCTGTCCGTCCGTAGCCATAAAACGCGAAACCCAGCATAACTTTTAAACTATTGATCCATATGCATCCAAATTTTGCAGAAATGTTGCTTTTAATATTCCCCAGAGAGGATTGTTTTGGTTTTTTGAAATTTTAATTTTTAGGTTAATTATAGATGAAAAATATGGTTTCCATTAAAATCAATGGGAAAAGGGGTCAAAAAAAGGACAAATTCAAATATTTCAAAAACGAATCTTTAGATCTGGATAAAAATATCAAAGTGGGGTTGAGGGTCTCCCCAAAGATATTAAAGGGGGGTCTCGGGGTCTCCCCCAGAATATTGAAGGGGGATCTCTCCCACAGATTACATTTGATGAGAGAAAGTGTTCGTAGGGTATTACCTACAGTTTATTTTTCTTCACACCTCGATAATGTCTCTCTTGTATAACCATGATGCGCGAAATGCACGGAGCAAGTAGACAGTTAGAAGTGAGAGGTGAAGACTGAAGATACTTTTCAACTCGATATGTTTTGTTTGATGATTCGAGCGAGACAGCTGAGGCACGCAGATACGCAGACACGCCTACCCCGAGCTATCTTCACGCTTGTCGCTCTCTCTCTCTCTCTCTCTCTCTCTCTCTCTCTCTCTCTCTCTCTCTCTCCTCCCCATCTCTCTCCTATCTCTCTTTCTCCGTCGCATCGGCCGGTAGTTGTCTTATCTCTTATCAGCTCTCGCCTTCAGAGTGAAAATGTTGGGTCAAATATGCACGGCTTTACCTACTCCTCAGTCCTCATGCCTCATCACTCATTTCAGTTTAAGTGGAAGTGCAACGAGAGTTAGCGATACTAGCACTAGACATGGAGTTTCCAAAACTGGTGAGTTCCTTGTTTGTGTTTACCTAAATCATATAATTTGTGGCAGCCAGAGTTGGGCTAATGCGGCAGTTGCAAGGGTCTAAAATGTTGAGTTTTTTATAAAGAAAATGAAAGTACTAGATGAGCTGAGAACAAAGATGCTTTTGGTTTCTCCTCAAGTCCCATTGTTCCGGAGATGAGATTTTGGCCCAAAATACATTGTTTTATGTATTTATTTATTTATTTATTTATTTATTTATTTATTTATTTATTTATTTATTTATTTATTTATTAATTATTTAATTAAATTAATACAGGAGCCACCCTTAAGGGAGTTATGGTACAGGTCAAAGAGATAATAAACTATGATACAGGGAATAAAGTAGATGTACAATGAATAAAGGATGGACAAGACTAGACTAAACTACATAGTGCTCTCAAAAAATTCAGGGGGACAATAAAAGGCTTTAGCCAAGACAAAATTTTTAAGATTTACGAAAAAGGAATTTAAATCAGCATTTTTAAACAATATTTTTATGGATGGTGGAAGAGAAGTTTTAAATGGGCATTCCGCGTAGTGACGTCACTACACCCACGATTTTATACAACTTTACACGTCTGTATATCTCCGAAACCGAGACACTTATGAAAAATCAAATGCACCATTGTTCTCAGCTCATCAAGTACTATCATTTTCTTTATAAAAAACACAACATTTTAGACCCTTGCAACTGCCCCATTGAGGGGTTTCCGGTCGGTAGGACGGTCTATGCAGTAATATGGACAATGGACAAAATGTCTACATGTTTCGGTCCTCTGACAAAATGCCTAGGTATGTGAGTATGTCTACGAAAAAAATGTCTATCTTGGAAAATGACCACTTTCTAAAGGTCTACATATTTTATAACCAAAAATAAACAAATGTCACTAGTATATTTTTATTCTTCTTTCCACAATGCGCGTCCAATTCTTTTGACAAAATCATTTCCTAATTTTTAAACAATATCTACAAATTTGGAAAATATCCTTCACAAATTTGATGATTAATTCTCTATTTCTTTCTATTTGCCTCATTTTATTTTCCTCATTTTTTTTTATTGATTTATTTTCAACGTTTCCATTTCTGTTCCAAATGTGAAGACGTTTTTGACAGGTATGTATAGACGATTTTGTGAAGAAAAAAAGATGTATTTTGGAAAGAGGCGTAATAATGATAAATGATTTATTTTCAGTCTTTAGACAAAAGCCAATAACAAAACAAACAAAATAAAAAAATACTGGGGCCATTTATTTTGAGGGCATAAAATATGGAGACGTCTTTAGAATGTGGTAATTTTTCTAAGTAGGTAGACATTTTTTTCGTAGACAATAAGTCAATGGACCAAAATAAGTACACATTTTGTAAGTAGCCCGTATTGCTGTATAGACCTACTCACTACTGACCTGAAATCGAATGAGGAGGGGGTTGTTAGTGAAATGGTCCTATAGGTCACTTCACATAAAATGTGTTAGACTAACATAATGCTTCACCTATTTTAGGCCTACTTACTATATTTTGAACAATAACCGCGCGTATGCTTACATTTTCTTTTCCCGAAAGTCTCTTAACTCTCATACACCTACTACAGCCATCCTTGATAAAAACCCTCAGTTTGACCTTTTTCAGCTTGAATCACAGGGGCTTGCTGTGGTTTTCAGAGGAGGGGGGGGGGGGGAAGAATGCAATTATATGCCGCCCTCCGCGAATTGCCGCCCCTCAAAATTATTTTACCCTGTACGCATTGATTGTGCTGCCATTGGCAATACATTTTGGAATTTGATAACTTTTTTTCTTTCTTTCTTTCTTTCTTTCTTTCTTTCTTTCTTTCTTTCTTTCTTTCTTTCTTTCATTAAATGATAGGCAAAATTAGCGTTCGACTTTACAACTACTGGAAAATTTCAGTGAACAGGACATTTTTTAGAACTAGAGGCCTGCTGACGGTGTGGTGCTGACCTCGATTGAAAAGAATTATCGATTATTATCTACAATAGTCTGTTTCCAAACAAAAGCTGATTTGTGAGCGTATGCTATTCCCTCTTCAGTAAACATCATTTTTAAATTGAAATTTCGGAATCTCGAGGCGAGTTTTAACTGAAATTTGAATGGTTCCTTCATACGATATTGGTTTTAACGCTCTTCAAGCAAGCTTACGGGGATGGGGGAACACCAAAATAAGATGGGCATATGTGGTAAACATTAAGATAATTCCAGGGTCGATTAGTTCCAACCGTAGGCACCACGTCGCGCTGCTCAAAAAGTCAACAGTTGTAGGCTAAAATTGACGAATTTAAGCTAAAAACACAAATTTGAGGAACGTCAGCGCCTGCGAGCAGACTTCAGAAAAATATCCTGAAAGTTTCAAACTGAAACACTCAATAAAAGTAAAGCCGGAAATTATGAAATACAAAAATTCCCATAAGCCTCTATGAGTGCGAGTGAGGCAGATTAGAGATAGACATATTATCACTCACACTCACTCTCACTCATCAAGCTTATGGCGAAGTGAATTTCAAAATTTACGGCTTTAATTCTAAACCAATTTTGCTCGTTTTAAACTCTGAAAATCCATGAAAAACGTTCGCAGGTGCTGACGTGATTGGATTTTGCGTTTTATGTATGGGTTCAGTTTAAAACGCCAAAAACACGACTTTTCCGAGAAGCGACTAGTGCATGGCACTATCCATCGGATTGAAATATGGAAAAGTTTCGCCTGGAATCACCTTAAACATGCCACGCCTGAAAGTGTCGAATAATGGACAAAAATTGATAAATTGAGAATTAAATCTTACATTAGAAAGCTAAGTGCGTATGGATTCGCCTTGAAAAATTGCCTTTACGCTATAAATATAAGCCTCTAAATTATTCTTAAAAATTGAGTTCTGCCATAAAAATGACCAATTTGATTGAATATTTTACAGTCGGATCGTGAGCTGATGATATACATCATGTTCGGAATAGGAATGTTTGTAATGATCCTCCAACTTATATTCATCATAGCTCTTTGCCACTGGGTGCGGAAGTAAGTATATTTTTCCAATATAGATATCTTGGTATCTCTAATAGGTCTCTTGCAAACTTTTGCTATAGGGGATTTACGAGTTGATTCTTGCATAAACACCTGTAAAAATGATGATGACTATACACTAAAAAACCACGAAATTCACTCTTAGAATCGGGCTTAATGGTGGAGAGATGCAGGTATCATCGGAGATTCCTATACCTAAATTGAGACATATCTCTGTGTTTCCGTAGAGAAAGAGACATAGGTAATAGATAAAAATCTCGCATGATACCTGCGTTGAACTGCCATTACGATCTTGCCGTTATATAGCAGTTATGTGAATTTATTACTGAATTTTAGACCTTCTTCGTGAGATTTTCGTGATTTCCGCTGATCTTTACATCAAATTGGACTATTTATTTGCTAACTTATAGCAAAAATTTGCTAACTTATAGCAAAAGTTTGCTAACTTATAGCAAAAGTTTGCAAGAGCACCATTATAATGAATGGAAACTATTTGATATTTTAAGGTTATAGATATTTGAAGATAGGCTCATGGTGCAATAATGCGATAAAATTTTAGGGAACTGGTTGTTTCGGTGGGTATTAGCATGAATTTGTATTAAAAAATTTGGATCCAATGGGTACGTTGAAAACTTTTGCTACAATTTTAAAGAGGATCTCACAGTAATAGTGGTCGAGTGATTTAGAAAAGGGTATACATAATAAAGGACATTCACGTGACTTTCACCCCTCTCTTCTATTCTTTACTAACACACGCGTCCAAACGGGCAGAGAGGGAGAGAGAGGGAGAGAGAGAGAGAGAGAGAGAGAGAGAGAGAGAGAGAGAGAGAGAGAGAGAGAGAGAGAGAAAGAGAAAAAGAGAAAGAGAGAATCCTTTGGATCCGCCAGTGGAGGATCAACTCTTGTGCAAAATCACATAAAAATGTCGTTAGGATCGAGCATTTAAAAAGTTCCAAAATTGACTCAAAACCCCAATTAATGCGTTTAACAAAATTCCAATACGGCGGTCAAATGAGCTGGCGGTCACAACGAGGGATTCCCATCTAATCACAACTCCCTACGCTGAGAAAGATGATTTATCTAAACAGAAAGTTGTAATTAGATAGGACTTCCAGATTGTGACTCGCTCATTTGACTGCCATCTTGCATTTCTCATGAAACGCCTTTTGAGGGTTCATGAATAAATTTTGAGACTTTTTGATGCTTTCAATAAAAATTTCACGCATTTTTACATGCGTATGAACCCTTCATAACGCTGCGATTCAGAAATTTGCAACAGACCCATTATTGATTCGAAATCAACCCTCATCTATTTTTTTACATCCTAAAATTGTTTCTTAAAAATTTAAAAACCTTGATGTTTAAGTACCGCACTCAGGCCACCAAAAGTAAACGAATGATCCAATACCCCCTGACCACATACTCGTCTGAAAGCCCACAAAAAAAGACTACTATCGATGTTGATTGGAAATCGTTGTCTCCTAATGTATTCGAATGGTGCCGCAATTTCTCGAAATTTGTCCACGGGACTTATTTTTGCCTAGGCGGGCACATGTATAAAATAATAGTAACTTCCGATAGGTAACTCCACGAGAGTAAGAAAAATAGATGGTTTGTTTGGATTCAACTTTGATCGTGATCTCAACACTAAGTCGGTCTATTAATGAACCGCCATGCCAGAGTCAAGATACTCAAGAGGATTGCTGATAAGAATGCAAAACATTGTTTCCAAATTAATTAGATCAATAGGTAGGCGCTAAAACGCGACTGATATGCATCACAAACTTCAAAGGCGCCGAATCTCTTTCCATTATTTTAAGTAGATTCCATTAATGAAATTTTATTGTCGGTGGGGAGGGTCGCACGTCCCAGTTCATGATGGAATTTTTCGTCATAGGAGTACAGCTACCTACCACGTTTCATGTTATCGGCAGCCGGGGCCCAGGGGTAAAAATGTCATTCGTTAAATAGTTTATATGCAAATATTATTAAGAATTGAAGATAACGTTGGCCATGTATTTACTTGTACAGGGTGTCTCAGACCACCTGGCAAGCTTTTATTGTGGCCAAACTAAGGCAAATATGAAAATTCGGTAAAACACGAGTAACGTATATCGACCCCAAAGAATTCGGGGAAAATATTTTCAGCCCCCTAAAACCACCCCTTGGGGGTTATTTAGGGGGGTGGGTACCCGTATCTCGAAAAAATCAAATGGAAAGGGTATGTTTTGACACTGGAATCTAATCCGGCATAAAAAAACAAAACTTTTTTGTACCTGAGTTTTTTTTCTAAAAACCACCCTTTTTTGAGTTAGGGGTGGTTTTCCAAAAAATTAGGGGTAATCTTTGATTGACCGCTGTGACCCTCCAAATCATTGAATTTGAGAAAACTAAGAAGTTTCTGAAAGGGCAGGCCAAGGGCTTTCTTTTAATGTATCACATGCCTATTTTTTGTGAAAAGGGGTACAAGGCCACCTCACCCCAAAATTTTGGGGCTTCGGGGGGCCCTCCGTAAAAATTGTCAAATGTAAAGGTATGCCTTGTGATACATCATTTGAAAGGTCTTTTAGAGACAAAAAAAATGATGCCACCAAAATTCGAAAAAACTACCCCGTTTCAAAATGGCGGCCGTTTTAAGATTTGGGGGCTCAAGGTGGGACCTTCAGAAAAATGACCCGAAATTGAGCAATACACAGCTAAAAAGGTCCTAAAGAGAGAAAAATAATGGTTCAAACCGCGAGTCAAACCGACTTTTCAATCCAAAGTTACGGCCGATTGAAATTTAGGGGTAGTTGGGTTTCCCAAAAAGGCACCCCTAAATTTCAATCGGCCGTAACTTTGGATTGAAAAGTCGGTTTGACTCACGGTTTGAACCATTATTTTTCTCTCTTTAGAACCTTTTTAGCTGTGTATCGCTCAATTTCGGGTCATTTTTCTGAAGGTCCCCCCTTGAGCCCCCAAATCTTAAAACGGCCGCCATTTTGAAACGGGGTAGTTTTTTCGAATTTTGGTGGCATCATTTTTTTTGTCTCTAAAAGACCTTTCAAATGATGTATCACAAGGCATACCTTTACATTTGACAATTTTTACGGAGGGCCCCCCGAAGCCCCAAAATTTTGGGGTGAGGTGGCCTTGTACCCCTTTTCACAAAAAATAGGCATGTGATACATCAAAAGAAAGCCCTTGGCCTGCCCTTTCAGAAACTTCTTAGTTTTCTCAAATCCATTGATTTGGAGGGTCACAGCGGTCAATCAAAGGTTACCCCTAATTTTTTGGAAAACCACCCCTAACTCAAAAAAGGGTGGTTTTTAGAAAAAAAACTCAGGTACAAAAAAGGTTTGTTTTTTTATGCCGAATTAGATTCCAGTGTCAAAACATACCCTTTCTATTTGATTTTTTCGAGATACGGGTACCCACCCCCCTAAATAACCCCCAAGGGGTGGTTTTGGGGGGCTGAAAATATTTTCCCCGAATTCTTTGGGGTCGATATACGTTACAAGTGTTTTACCGAATTTTCATATTTGCCTTAGTTTGGCCACAGTAAAAGCTTGCCAGGTGGTCTGAGACACCCTGTATATCAAAATCACACTCTCTATGATTTCACGCGTTGCAAAGTTTCTAAAAAAAAAAATAATTAAAATACCTCCATCATAAACTTCCACAAAAACTTTAACGTCTTTTTAGTTCTGTTTAGTTCACTTTTTAAAATTTAAATTGACAATAACGTATCAACCATATAAAAACCAAGAGCAGTCTCTACCACCCCTTCATGAAACAATAAAGATTTATTGAGCACATTAATAATCAGGACGCATAAGATGACTTCCTGATTCATGATTTTGACGAACTAATGTCCAATAGTCATGGAATTAATAAGGTTAAGACATTTTAAACTAATGTTCCGGAAAGCTAGCATCGCTGTAATTAGAAAGGGATTGCGTTTCCGGATACAAGTTCATAGACAAGCGTATCTCTTCTTCAATTTTTGATATTATATAGGCGCTCAAATTTCTGAGAAAGGGTCTTTTTATTTACCTACTTGTTTTTCTCTTTTATCTACCTTTTCATTGTTCGCAGTTACAGATTTTTAAAATTTAATCAGAAAATATTTTACGACCATCTCAAAATCAAAAGCCCACCTAGCATCTTCCCGATACCCATAAATAAGCGATATAGCTTATTGTAATATGGGCTGGCTGCATGTTTAAATTTTTTATACTAGTGACTTTTTTTTACTACTTGATGAACAGGGGGGTGATCACGGAGGATCGTTTCGTTTCGGTATCGTTATCGTTATCGTTTGCATTAAATCAAATGGGCTTGCTTCTGCGCGACTCGATCGCGCAGGTGATCCCCTCCTCACCTCTTCCTACTTCAAACGATCGAGTAAACGACAGCCTCCAACTCATCGCTTCCTTTCGACCGTTTCAATCGTTACGAGAGGCTCAAAACGATTCGATCAGTTGAGCCACCCATAAGGTTACACGTAAACGATAACGATAACGAAAACGAAACGAAACGATCCTCCGTGATCACCCCCCAGTTTCTGGCGTTTCTGTGTTGACAATTATCAACTGATTTTATGTTGAAACATAACAACGCTTAGTTGAAAGGGACGCGTCTTAACCCCTTCATTACCACGTCCGCGTTATTTGATTTTGTAATTCGATCTTTCATGTTACAGTAAAAGATAGCTGTACTCCAAATGGGGCTGTTGCACACTTTTGCTGTAAGCGATTTAATAGTCGATTCTGATGTAAAAACCTCCAAAAATAACGATGGCAGCACTAAAAAATTCCGAAATCCACTCCTAAACTCAATAAACGCTTTTATTTGCGCGGGCGTAACGGTAGCTGAGGGTAGTAACAATGGGAGATTCCCATCTAACAATGCTGTAACTCCATCAAGAAGTGACCAATAAGAGACGACTTTCATTTGACACCGGTGTTACTAGGTGTTGCGGTACCATTCATCGGATGAGGATCATCACTCTGATGACTAATTACTCTGTGCATCATATTTGTCAGCATAGGAAGAGTGACGGAATGAAGATAGGAACCTCCCATTCTTACTGCCCTTGGCCACCATTACGCCTTCGTAAATAAAAGCGTTTATTGAGTTTAAGAGTGGATTTCGGAAGTTTTTAGTGCTGTCATTGTTATTTTTCGAGGTTTTTACACCAGAATCGACTGTTAAATTGCTTATGGCAAAAGTGTGCAACAGCCCCGTTGTTAACATTCGTAAAATGACGTTCCATAGCGAGCGCCTTCAATTACCGGGATAGGCAAAATGAGCACCGCGGAGTACGAATATTTAACTACCCACTGAATTCGAGTAAGTTATACATTTGATTTCCTCCGGTGACCCGAACCTGGTACTGGCAGTAAGCAGGGCTGCCGTTTTGCGTATACCTAATCAATGGTATTTTTCTATGCATTGATGATTCCGCTGGTTGAGAAAAGATTACACAGTTCAGTATGACCGTACTGCACACAAATACTCTGATCTGTAATCTTTTCTCAATCGGTGCAATCGCCGTTTTAGTATTAAAATAACCGCACGTTTTTTTTAAAGTCATGGACGACCCCTGCACCTATTGAGAAAAGATTACAGATGCGAGTATTTGCGTGCATTACGCAGGCATGCACTGAACTGAACTGTGTAATCTTTTCTCAACCGGTGGCGAATCATTTCACGTAAACATATTTGAGCGTTGTAATTTTATAGATCAAAGAGTATATTGTGAGCTTTCATTGTTTTGACAAAACTGAAGCGACGCAACATCATGCCGAAGGCAGAATGAACAGATTTCGAAAATTTGTAATCCGAAAGAGTCAAAGAGTGCAAGCTCTTATGCAATGACTCGCGAAGGACCCATTAATAAACTAATCGAGGTGTAAATTAATTTTGTCAACACTCAAACTCCGGTTCTTCTCAAGAGCTCTTCATAAACCATAAACGCCAAAACTTTATCGATTTCCTTTTCCTGTCACCTGAACTTATGGGTGAAGCATCTGGTGAGCGCCACGGGCTCAGAGCTTATCAGGCGTTCGTTAGGCTTGACTAACAAACAATGCGACTCGGTCGTCGAAACGAAACGACTGACAGAAAGAAACAAACACGACAAAATCGGCCGCGTAACATACAGGACCTTTCGATTATTCCCGTGGATCAAATTTGGAAATAGAATGGGGCTCTTGCAGACTTTTGCTGCTGTGAGAAAATCAATAGTCTAATGTGATTTAAAAACCAGCGAAAATCACACTCAGAAAGTCTAAAATTTAGTTACGAACTCACATAACTTCTATAACGGTAAGTTTGTAATGGCAGCTCAACGCAGGTATCATGGAAGATTTCTGTCTATTATGTCACTTTCTCTACGGAAACACAGAGATATGTTACAATTTAGATAGGAATCTCCCATGATAACTGCGTCTCTCCGCCATTAAGCCTGATGTTATAAGTGAATTTTGTGATTTTTTACTGTACTCATCATCATTTTTACAGGTTATTATGCAAGAATCAACTTTTCAATCCCCTTTAGCAAAAGTTTGCAAGAGCCCCAATTTAATAAAAAACCATTTTCCTCACTTAACTTGCTGCTCTGTTCAATTCTAAACAGAAAACGGATGGATTAGGTACCTAATTTGTATTTCTCTCTCTCTCTCTCTCTCTCTCTCTCTCTCTCTCTGTCTCTCTCTCTCTCTCTCTCTCTCTCTCTCTCTCTCTCTCTCTCTCTCTCTCTCTCTCTCTCTCTCTCTCTCTCTCTCTCTCTTGGCTCTCTTGGCTCTCTTGGCTTTTCTCTCATGTATCACTGAGAAACACGTGCTTAGCTGTGCTCCAGTTTAACTACAAATTTCAAGTATAATTTCTAGCTATTTCAATTTGATTTATATATAGTCGTGCGTGTCTTTAATTCCTCTTCACACTCATCAATTCAATTTTTCCGATTTATTGCTGTAAAATTGTTTTTTTTTGCATTTAATTAGACCAGTTTTTGTTCGCGAAATCAGTGTATTATACAACATTATATAACCATGTCTCCAACACCTCCAATTTCTAAGGCGAAGGTCGTGACTCGCAGTGTCGCTCGTTCCGATTCTGGGAGGAGCCCCCATAAAGTAAAGATAGATAGAGTACCGACTCTATACGAGCTCACTGGAATAGTGTTTTTAGTAACCGACGGCGGTCGGTAGGTAGCGTTAGTAGTAGCTATTCCACGTGAGAAACGCAGCGAAGACCGAGGCCGAGACCGAGACCCAGACGCAAGCATTCACGTCGACTGCGACTCCAGGGTTAAAACTACCTGCTGCCTGGGCGAGGGTATAGGAGCGGGGAATTTGCATTCATCCCTCATTGTTGTGAATTGGTGACCATCGTCGTCCGCTGAGAACAATAGAGATTCAGGGCGACAATGCTCGGCTTTTTACAATAGGTATGCTTCTCTTCCGTCAACAATAACTGTTTGACATGAATCTTGCTTGGTCAGCCGTCGACTTCAACACCTCCAAGATAATCTCAAATTGGGTCAAATCGGGACATATCCCAAGCAGTTCGTTTTGAGAATATGCAGTGTTCCGCTGTATTTTAGGCTTCATATTTTATTTTATACAAGAAGCTTTGAAAAATAGCAGAGGTCCATGTGGAGGGCTATTGGGCTCAACCCTCCCCTCTTTTTAAAAAAAGAGGGCTTGCGAAACGGGAGGGAAAATAAGAGAAAAATAGTGGAAAACTGGAAGGAAGTGCCGTATTTTTTCATCAGTAAGCGCGGTCCGCATACTTTTATATGGAGACTTACTTACAGACCATGGGCTGGCAAAATTGACCAAGGGGGGCAAAATTGTTGAACCGCCATGGAAGGTCTAGGTACTCCCCCCCCCCCCCCCGAAGAAAACAGGGATTTTTTTTCTTCATCCAAACAGTAAGCAATTATACTTAAGTACTAAGCCATTGTTGTAGTTGTACCAAACAATAATGATAATTTTGAAGTGTTTGATATTATGAATAAGGGGACAACAGTCAGGTGATAATGATATCAGAAAAATGTATAATTCTACTGCTCCTTGCAAAAAGTGAGTTAAAGTTACAAAATAAACTGTTAATGAAGTTCGTCAACTATTATTCCTTTGATTAAAATTTCATTTATTTTTGTTCCTTTATACGCAAAATACGACTAAAAGTGTTTTCTATTCTTTAAAACATGTAGCACCAACTGACGGCTCCATTTTGGCCTTCAAATTACGCTTCTCAAGAGCCGCTTGAATTTTTTTCTGACATTAAGTCCCTATTTAGGGATGCGAGAGTATTACAATCAAAATATGCAGTCTTCTCTGGCTGGCTAGCGCATGTAAGTCGATCGAGAGTATCGATATTATCTGGGTTTGGACAGGGAGTGGATTAAAAAGGGGGCCGTCGGGGGGAAGGAGAGAGGTGAAACATAGACTTATTTAGTGAGACAGCAATATATCGCTGAGATATATCGTTTCGTGACAAAACAAACCATACTCCCCGCTCAGCCTCGCCATGGTTGAGCGGGTAGGGTGGCCCTTATTTTGGACTTTTGAGAAATTGCCCAGGGGGAACCTTGCAATCGGCTCATTTTTGCATGAAAAAAATGGGAAAAATGATAAAAAAATTCTAAACAATTTTTAACCCGTGCGTCAATGAGCCTAAAGTGGCGCCCGGCGGAATCCCCGTACTCGGCAAATCGTGTTTTCGCGCTGTTTCACCCCACCTGTTCCACTCAGATAGTTCAAACTTTGTAGTATAGGACACTTTTAGAAGTACTTTCACGTATAAATAACCAAAGTAGTCTCAGTACCTTCAGAATGTAATTTTTTTGCCCTCAAAATCACGTAAAATCACGATTTTCTGGGTCCGACTGAAAAAATCGCGTTTCCCAGCCATCTTTAGCACGTGATATAGCGCATGGTCTGTTTCATTTCTACTGTGGGAACCCTGCAATCGGTTCATTTTCGCATGAAAAAAATGGGAAAAACAATAAATAAATTCTAAAAAAATTTTAACCCGTGCCTCAATGAGCCTAAAGTGGCGCCCGGCGAAATCCCCGTGCTCGGCAAAGTCGTGTTTTCGCTCTGTTTCACCCCCTCCTTAGAGCATGACCTGTTCCACTCAGACAGTTCAAAGTTTGTTGGAAGGGACACTTTTAGGAGTACTTTCACAGATACTTGACCGAAATAGTCTCCAAACCTTCAAAAGGAATTTTTTTGACCTCAAAATTAGGTAAAATCACGATTTTCTGGGTCCGACTAAAAAAATCGCGTTTCCCAGCCATCTGCGCAGCATTGTTGTATTGTATGATCTGTTTCGTTTAGACTCATGAAATTTCGTCACGTTGTACACTTTTTGGTGTACTTTTGCCTGAAAGTAGTAGTTTTTGCCTAAAAATTTCAGACGAATCGGTTTTTGGGCCCAAAATTGGGTAATACGGTAATAATTTGAATAAATCAATGCGAGGAAAGGGAGGAATGATAGAAGCTGGTTAGCACCTGGTTAGGAAATAAAAGCTATCAAAGAAATTTTCAAACTGTCAGAAATATAAAATGCGTTAATGATGTAGCTAGAGGGCAATTAAACTGATTTCCGATTACAACGACCCACTCACCAAAAATGAAGAGCAGCGGCAAAATATTCTACAAATGGGGCTATTGCACACTTTTGCTATAAGCGATTTAATAGTCGATTATGGCGTAAAAACCTCAAAAAATAACGATGGTGGCACTAAAAACTTCCAAAATCCCCTCCTAAACTCAATAAACGCAGTTATTTGCGCGAGCGTAATGGTGGCCGAAGGCACTAACAATGGGTGATTCCTATCTTAATTTCGTCACTCTTTCTATGCTGACAAGGATGATTCACAGAGTAATTAGTCATCAGAGTGATGATCCACATCCGATGAATGGTACCGCAACACCGAGTGACACCGGTGTCAAATGAAAGTAGTCTCTTATTGGTCACTTCTTGATGGAGTTTCAGAATTGTTAGATGGGAATCTCCCATTGTTAGTGCCTTCGGCCACCATTACGCTCCCGCAAATAACTGCGTTTATTGAGTTTAGGAGTGGATTTTGGAAGTTTTTAGTGCCGCCATCGTCATTTGTTGAGGTTTTTACGCCATAATCGACTATTAAATCGCTTATAGCAAAAAAGTGCAATAGCCCCATTGTTAGTGATTTTTCCAAACGTCAAAAAGGAAACCCTTAGGAAAAAACTTGAATGAACATTAGGTAAATATTTTCAAACATGTTTTAAAATTCAGAAATATTTAGTGCTATTTTTCAAAAGCGTTCAATACCTATTCTGCCATGCTAAGGAAGAACGCCGTAACTCCATTCATCAGTTACACTGTTTTTGCAATGAATCCACGTGTGTGAGAGTGGGGTAGAGACCAACAAATTCATCATAAAAATAACGTTACTGACAAATGGAGTCACAACGTTCTTCCTTAGGCAGTATCTAAAG
Organism: Trialeurodes vaporariorum; assembly: GCA_011764245.1. Lineage (NCBI taxonomy): Eukaryota > Metazoa > Arthropoda > Insecta > Hemiptera > Aleyrodidae > Trialeurodes > Trialeurodes vaporariorum. The sequence continues at coordinate 8,435,123 of VMOF01000220.1, forward strand.
CTAATTAGAATTTTTTGTCTGCTATGCTAGAGATCTACCTACCCGTAAGTCTATTTTAGGGGGGGGGCGATGTGTAAATTTAAAAACAAAATAAATCGGCTTTTGTTACTCTGCAGCTTCATTCTGTTCGTATTCATTAAATATTAGTAAAATAGTTTGTTTTCAATTTTATAGTAAAAATTCAGGCCCCCAAAACCAATTCGTCTGAAATTTTTAGGCAAAAACTACTACTCTCAGGCAAAAGTACACCAAAAAGTGTACAACTTGACGAAATTTCATGAGTCTAAACGAAACAGATCATACAATACAACAATGCTGCGCAGATGGCTGGGAAACGCGATTTTTTCAGTCGGACCCAGAAAATCGTGATTTTACGTGATTTTGAGGGCAAAAAAATTACATTCTGAAGGTACTGAGACTACTTTGGTTATTTATACGTGAAAGTACTTCTAAAAGTGTCTTATACTACAAAGTTTGAACTATCTGAGTGGAACAGGTCATGCTCTAAGGAGGGGGTGAAACAGCGCGAAAACACGATTTGCCGAGTACGGGGATTCCGCCGGGCGCCACTTTAGGCTCATTGACGCACGGGTTAAAAATTTTTAAGAATTTTTTTATCATTTTTCCCATTTTTTTCATGCAAAAATGAGCCGATTGCAAGGTTCCTCCTGGGCAATTTCTCAATAGTCCAAAATAAGGGCCACCCTATTGAGCGGGGGATGATATGTTCGGTCACAGATCGATATATCGCTAGCGATGACGTCAACAGAGAAAGAGTCTATTTTAATGAAGTACATTTCGACTTTTCCACCCGACGCGACGCATCCTATTGCCGCACATAAAACACTTGAAAACTTCGTCGGGTGACCACTTGCTTGCGTCGGTCGATCAGTAAAATTAGCGACAACAGATAAGTTCCGAAAGGCATGATGAGTCTCAAATTCTCAAACTCTCATAATTATTATTTTCAAGCAGCAGAAAAGGAAATCGGCCCGATTCCCAAATAAAAAGAGGAAATGCCACAACGGCTGGTTGTAAATCAGACCCTGTCATTGCCGAGTCTATTGTTGTCAGATCCGGAGCCCCAACAAAAGACGACCGAACACCGAAGGAATGACCACCCCAACCCTACCTGCTGTCCAGTTTTAACGTGCGCACACACACACACAGTCCAACTACGCACTCACACTCGTCCATTCACTGGCTCTTGTTTTGAGAGTTGCATACCCGAATCAAGCCGGGCGCTTACTAAGCCGAGCCGAACCGACGGCTAAAATTAGTTATTAACGGTGGCCACCTAGGCTTGACGGCTGCGCCACGGTCGCTCCTCGCAAACACTATTCCAGTTTTCCGTGCAGAGTCGGTACTCTATCTATCTTTACTTTATGGGAGCCCCGCTGCCGGACAACTCGTCACTACCGCGAATGTTTCCACTACAAACGTAAACATAAACAAATCGAAAAAATCAGTGACCGACTCTCGCGCTGCCACCGGGCAACTCGGCACTACCGCGAACGCTACTCCAAATGTAAACATAAACTTAAACAAATCGACAAAATCAGTGACTGACGCTCGTGATGTAGTTGATTCCGCTGGCGCTGATGCCACGTTTACCGCGGTGCATAAGTCGTTAGTAATGTGCCTGTCTGATGACAGCATCACAGCATTAATTGTGGATAAACTATCGGAAAAAATCTCCGCAAATATCTTAGCCTCTTTTCGTGAGCAAATTAGCGTACTAAAAGACGAAGTTCACAGTCTCCGAGACCAGCTACATCAACAACAACGAAAGTTTGACCACAAACTCGATGAAGCGGAGCAATACAATCGTCGAATGAACTTGCGCGTTTTCGGTGTGCCAGAATGTGATCTGAAGAATACTGGTGATCTGGAGAATACTGATGACCTGGTAATTAAAGTTTTCAAAAAATTGAATGTTCAGGTTTCCTTGAATGACATTCAAAGGTCCCACAGGGTCGGAAGAAGACCTGATTCAGATAACTTAGATAGTGCTAGACATCGGCCTATCATCGTAAAATTTGTTAGCTACCGTTTACGAGCCGAAATTTTTCGGAACAAAAAATTGCTAAAGGGTCAACGTGAATCAATTTGTGAGGATCTCACATCCCGCCGGCTCACTACCTTAAAGAACCTCAAAACGAAGTATGGTGCAAAAAACGTATGGACTTTCGATGGCAACATTCATTACGTGAATGAGGAAGGCACAAGATCGACCTACCGCTTCGGAGCTACGTAGAACCATTCGCTAGGAAGCTGATACACATTTTCACAGCTGTGAGCACAGTAGAACTATGCCTATCTCAATGATCTCTTCAACCAATTTTTTCATGTCTGTATTATTTTTATTTTTTTTTCCTGTAGCTTGGCTACTAAGTTTTATGACTACTTCTATTTTTATTTCTATTACTATTTTTATTGTTTGTTTATTTTATTTGTACTCTATTTATATCTTTACTCTTCTTATTCATCATTTTTGAGTATGTCATTAAACTTTCCTCACTTTTGTTTACCTCCCCACCCTCCCCACCCTCCCCTTCCCCCCTTCAATGCAAATAACCTTAAGATAACCCTGATCTCTCTGAATTCTCTATACTTGCCTTTACCTTTGCCTTTGTCTCATCAACAAAATTGCTTTTCACTATTCTTGCTGTTTTGTTATGCAGTAATTATTACTTCGAAAATTACTCTCAGTACTACTCGGAAGTGGAACTCCTGTAATTCTGCCACTTTTGTAAGATTTAAGTCACAGACCTCACCTCATTATTATTATTATTATTATTACTATTATTATATTCATTTTATTTTTTTATTTATTTTTTTCTTTTTTTTATCACGCTTTCCTAGATCATGGCTCTTTTCAATTCTAAGCTGAAAAAATTCGCGCGTGACTTAAAAGTAGTACATATTAATGCACAGTCTCTTGTGGCTGCAAATCATTTTGCTGAGCTGAGTGCTTTACTTCTTAGCTCGGATCCTCTGCCTGATGTCATTGCTGTGTCGGAGTCCTGGTTGAAGCCTGATATTGCTTCCTCTGAAGTCTCGTTGGACAATTACAATATTTTTAGATGTGATAGAGTGGGCAAAGGGGGTGGTGGTGTTGCTGTTTATGTTCGCTGTTCATTTGGTGTGAAAGTTTTGTTTTCGTCTGGCGGAACTTATAATTCTCGCCCTGAATACTTGATTTTAGAGGTAATGGTAGGTGTTACTAAATTTGTTATTGCTTGTGTGTATAGACCTCCTAAGGTTGGGTATTTGGATGAATTTATGGACTTGCTTGTAACCATATCAACTGATTATGATCATGTTTTCATACTTGGGGACTTCAATATTGATCTTGATGCTACTACGTATGAAAGCAAGCGGTTACGTGCGTTTTTTAATTCTATTAATTTTAATATATTACCTCTCAATCCCACTCATCATACTTTGACCTCTCATACTTGGATTGATCACATTATGATCAGTAATGTTGATCACGTCACGTCGTATGGCCAGTTTGCAGCCTCTTTGTCTGGTCATGATGCTATTTATTTCACTTATGACATCAAGGTGCCTAAAAACAGAGCACGATTCGTAACATTCCGTGATTTTAGTCATTTTGATGAGGTAAGTTTTAAATCAATGGCTCAAAGATGTAACTGGTCGGAGATTTATTCTGATGATGTAGATATTGATTCCAAAGTTGAACGATTAAATTGGAATATTTTGGAAATATTTGACGCTCATGCTCCTGTCAGAAAAGTTAGAGTAACTAGAAAAGCAGCACCCTGGCTTTCTAAAGAAATTAAGACGTTGCAAATAGAAAGAGATAGGATAAAAAGGGACTGGGTGAAAAATCGAGAGCAGGCAGACTGGGAAAAATATCGCAAGCTCAGAAATAAAGTCAAACAAGAAATAAGAAAGTGCAAAAGGAAATTTGGTGTCTCTAAGTTAGGGGCAACTGTCTCTTATTCGGAAAAGTGGAAATGCTTGAGGAACATTGGAATCGGTAAAAGCAGTACAACTCATGTCATTTCTCACTCTGGTGACGAATTAAATAAGTATTTTCTCAATGTTCCTCAAATGGACTCTACACTTGGTAGTAAGACTGTGGATGGCATCAGGAGAGGCGACATGTTTGAATTTATCCCTGAATCTAGATCTTTTCAATCCTCAACAATAACACAGGAAATGGTTGCCAATACGGTTGACCTCATCAAAAGTAATTCCATGGGTGTTGATGCCATCTCGATCTCTATGATTAAACTAATATTACCTCACATTCTCAGGCCATTGACGCATATTTTTAATAAATCGCTTCAAACCTGTGTATTTCCCACGGTGTGGAAATCTGCCCTTGTCTGTCCTATACCCAAGAAACAGAATCCCTCTGACCTTTCTGACTATCGTCCGATTAGTATTCTATGTGCCTTCTCTAAAATTTTTGAAAAAATTGTCCATCAACAGGTGTCCAATTACTTAAATACTAATCATCTTATAGATAAATTCCAATCTGGATTTAGAGCAGGATATAGCACAACGACTGCCTTAACTAAAGTCTGCGATGATATTCGAGAAAATATGGATAAGAGGCAGATATCTGTCCTTCTCTTCTTTGATTTATCAAAAGCCTTTGATACAGTTAACCATTCCATACTGTTGGCTAAACTAGAGGCCTGCAATTTTGGATCTATGTTAGTTAGGTGGTTTTCTTCTTATCTAAAAAATAGAAAGCAGAAAGTTGTGATCAAAGAGGGTCCTGACTCTGATTGGCAGTTATTAAAATCGGGTGTCCCCCAGGGCTCGGTGCTTGGACCTCTTTTATTTCAAATTTACATCTCTGACATCTCTCGTTGCTTTGATTCCTGTAACTACCATGTTTTTGCAGATGATATTCAACTTTACACCTCAGCATCACCTGATAAATTAAGTTCATGTATTAGGAAGATTAACGCTGAAGTTGCAAAGTTTTGTGCTTGGGCGCGATCTCAAGGGTTGTGTATTAACGCGAACAAAACGAAAGTAATGCTTATTGCCTATCCGCGACTGCTCAATCTTGTTGATATGTCAACGCTGCCCCGGGTCTTAGTAGAGGGTGTTGAGTTAGAGTACTCTACCTCTGTGAAGACCCTTGGCCTCGTGATTAATTCTACATTGACCTGGAATGAGCAGGCTGACAGCATTTGCAGCCGTGTGCTTGCGTCATTACATCAGCTAAAAAGAAAAGCAGGACTGTTACCGCGAACCATGCGCAAAATTTTGGTCCAATCACTAATATTTCCACTTTTCGATTATGGGTCAGTTGCCTTTTATGACATTGCTCAAACTCTGAACTTAAGGCTTCAGAGGTTGCAAAATCAATGCGTTAGATTTATTTACGATCTTCCTCGTGATTCACATATTTCACCATACTATCTGAAACTTAGATGGAGTCAGCTGCATGACAGAAGAGAAATTCTTCTCCTAGCTCAGTTATTCAAAGTTTTAAAACATCGTTGCCCTAATTACCTGGCTGAAAGGCTGAAATTTTTCTCTGATGTCCATGCAGCTGCCACTCGTTCTAGGGATCAATCTTTGGTCATTCCACTCAACAGGACGACGGCGTTCAGCAATGCATTCTGTGTTCGAGGTCCGAGCCTATGGAATGGATTGAAAAAGGAGATAGCTGACCTCCAGTTATCTCCTTTTGCATTCCAGAAAGCTCTAAAAGATTACTACTTAAACAGGAGCAAACAAAACTAAGTTGTCATCAATTTTGCATTTTGTTACTTATTATTATCATTTTTGTTTGTTTGTTTTGTTTTTGTTTTTTTTTTTCTCTTCTTTCCTCTCTCTCAACTTTCATTTTGAGTCAAATGGTTAAAGGCAGGTTCTATTTTTATTTTATTTATTTTTATTTATTTTTTCCTCCCCTCCCACCCTTCCCTCACCCCTCCCCCACCTTTTTCTTCCCTTATCTCACTTTTTTTCTTTTTTTTTATCCAATTTTTAATTTTTAATTATTAATTTTTTTTTATTATTATTCAATTTAGTTTAATATTATTATTCTTCTTTTTATATATACTTTCAAATTTTTGATACTTTCTGATAACTTTCATTTTTTCTACTCACAATTTATATTCAATTTATCATTGCTTTGCTTTTATACTTTTAATTTTATCACTTTAATTGTATTAATTTATGTAACTTTATTTCTTATTTGTTTATTATTTGTACTTTATTTTTTATTTATCTTAGTGGTTATGTGGAAGAGAGGGCCAGTATTATTGGCCCTAACATTGCCACTTAAAATAAATCGATTATTCAATTCAATTCAATTCTCTCTCTCTCTCTCTCTCTCTCTCTCTCTCTCTCTCTCTCTCTCTCTCTCTCTCTCTCTCTCTCTCTCTCTCTCTCTCTCTCTCTCTCTCTCTCTCTCTCTCTCTCTCTCTCTCTCTCTCCGTTCATTTGAATAGGTAAGTAGTACATCCCTGATAAAAATGGTCCTTGAAAATCCTTGCCCAAATCTCCCTGCAATAAGGATTTCCGTGAAATCATAAGGATCCTCACGTAATTGCACGGAAATCCTTATAAATCCTCAAGAATTTATAAGGATTTCCGTGCAATTACGTGAGGATCCTTATGATTTCACGGAAATCCTTATTGCAGGGAGATTTGGGCAAGGATTTTCAAGGACCATTTTTACCAGGGATGTGTTAGAGAAGGAAAGAGATAGAGACATAAGTCACGTGACTATAAACACTTCGCCCCTCTCCGAGTCCTCTTTTAAGGTGAATCCAAGTGGAGGTTGTCCAGATTTCAATCCGATGGATAGCGCCAATAAAGCGCTGCTCAAAAAGTCAACATTTTTTGGCTGAAATTGATGAGTTTTCACGTTGAAATAAGTACAAGTTTGAGGAACGTCAGCACCTGCAAAAATGTACCTCAGGAAAATATCCTGTAAGTTTCAAGTTGATACACTCAAAAGTAAAGCCGGAAATGATGTAATATATACAAGAATTCCCATCAGCCTCGATTAGTGCGAGTGAGGCAGATAGACATACTATCACTCAAACTCACTCGCACTCACTAAGTTTATGGGCCTTATGGCAAAACGAATTTCATAATTTACGGCTAGAATTCTTAACAAATTGTGCTCGTTTTGGGCTCAAAAAATCCATACAAGTTTTTTGCAGGTGCTGACGTTACCTATTGCATTTTGCGTTTCATCTATATGGTTTCAGTTTAAAACGCCAAAAAACACGAATTTTTCGAAAAGCGACTAGAGGCGCTATCCATCGGATTGAAAATCTGGAAAAGTTTCGCCTGGAATCATCTGTTTCACAAGGTTTCAATCCTTCATCTTGAAAATGAAGGGACTGTGAATAGTCTAATTTTACAACAGAACAGAACGCTTCGCTAAGCGCCTTCAACTGGTGATGTAGGCAAAAACATGGACATCTGAGTTGGAATATTTATCTACTCACCCGATTTGAAGGCGAGACCGCGGTAAATTGACCGATTTAACTTTATGACTTACAAAGATTGTGAGCTTTACTAACGGTTAGTCCAGCCAGAACCCGAATCGTAATATTGCGACCATCGTTTTACCCCTCATTCGACCCTAGGCAGAGAAGTATGGATTATTTAGACGTTTAATCGGGGCCCCTAGCGGTTGATTCTTATATTCCATCGGTTATTTGAATCAATTATGAATATATTGAGGAATAAATGAATATATTAAGGAATAAATGAATATTTTGAGGAATATTGATCAACCTATCAGAAGAGTAGGATTTCCATAGAGTCCCTCGATTATTGTATTGTATAGGGAGTACCGACACGACGCTTTATGCATTTGACAGGAGTCGATTTAGTCGACTGCCTGAACGAATTCAAGGGTTAAGTTCAACAGTGGACCAGTGGTGAACTGGCGGATTTGCCGGCATTCCGGTCCGTTCCCATACGTTCCTCTACAAATCGACTCCTTTCGTGTGGAGTTTTCGAATCCTTCGATGTCGTCGACTCCTGCTCGACTCCGTGAGAGCCTAAAACCAACGACCAATCACAACTCGTTGAGCTCGTGTCGGTACTCCCTATACAATATTTCCATCAAGTGACTCTAGATTTTTATTGCCAGTACATCACAACAAACATTTAATGACCAATCGCAGGCTCTATGTTTTTTTTTTTTTTTTTTTTTTTTTTTTTTTTTTTTTTTTTTTTTTTTTAAGAATGAATGAGTTGACGTAACATAATCAAAATCTTGTGATCTCGTCTAAATGCAAGCAACCCTGGTTTCAGGTCTAAAAATCTTCACGTATCGACAGTTTTTTCATTTTGTTAAAATTTTGCTGTTCCAGGTTGCGGGCGGAATTTTCTCTCCTCCAACTCCCTCTGAGTAGCCCAGTCGCCATCCCTGGAGACGAACTTTACCAACGAAACTACATCCAATTCCCGCATGTCCATACGAAATATCGAACAGACAAACAAGCGACATGAAAACAAGGAGCACGGCCAACAACTGAAGCTAGACGAATTTTATTTTAACGCTGAATTCAGCAGACCTCTGATTTTCACACGTTCCGGATTTTAATTTATTTTTTTAAAGCCTTGAGATATTAAAATCGAAAACTTAGATTTAGATAGCGCAAACAAAAAAAAAAGTCACTTCCGTTCAGAGCATTTGATGCATAGAAATGTGGGTTTGAGATTGCGCCGAGATCATGGACAGTTACAGGAATTTGTCTCTCTCTCTCTCTCTCTCTCTCTCTCTCTCCTCCCATTTGACTGCGGGCGTTAGAAAGAGACGACACTAGGGTGCTAAAGTCATGAGATGGCACCCTTCGCTTTCCTTTTCTAACACACATGTATTCAAATGCGAAAAGAGAGAGAGACAGAGACAAACACGTTTCTGTATCCGCCCATGACCAGTGGCGAGGCGTGAAATTTGGCAACAATGTAGTTTTTCCATTTAAATTCATCAAAAAGGTCGAAGGCTTCAGTCATCGGCGATGACCAGGCATTTCGACCTTTCTGATGTGTTTAAATGGGGAAAAAGGAATGTTGCCAAGTCGTACGCCTCGCCACTGCCCATGACCGAAATTTGGGAATGGAGAGTAAAGAATCGGAAGAGGAAGCTAAACTGAGTAAATTGTAAGCAAGCATTGCCCGTAAAGTATTTCATGAGTAAAATTCCTTTAAAAAAGGATATGATATCCTCTCTTCCATAAAGCTTAAAATACAACGGACAACGTTGCAAAAACTATGCTTGAAATCCTCAAGTCGCTTGTGCAAAGCAATAATTGAAGCCGTCTCCGGAAAAACGGCCTATAAAAACAGAGGGTGTGCTCTTCCTGAAAACTGAGCATTGTGAGCAAATGGAGATTTTTAGCTGAAGAGCGCATCTGTTGTTATCTGGGCCCGGCCTTCTTCCGAAAAAGTCTTCAATGGGGCAGTTGCAAGGGTCTGAAATGTTGCGTTTTTATAAAGAAAATGAAAGTACTTGATGAGCTGAGAACAAAGATGCCTTTGGTTTTTAAAGAAGTCCCATTGTTCCGGAGATGAGATTTTGGCCCAAAATATATTGTTTTAAATGGGGATTCTGCGTAGTGACGTCACTACACCCACGATTTTTTGCAACTTCACACGAGTGTATCTCTAAAACCAGGGCACTTGGGAAAAAACCAAAGGCACCATTGTTCTTAGGTCATCAAGTCCTATCATTTTCCTTATAAAAAACACAACATTTCAGACCCTTGCAACTGCCCTATTCCCTGGCAAAAGTGGTCTATGCAGGTCCATGACCAATTCCCCATGTAGAGTATGATTATGTATGGATATGTATGGATCCATATGGATATTGGATGGAACTGTAAGATCAACACCTTTATCCATACAGATCCATACGATATCCATCAGTGGCGTCGCATGCCATCTGGCAACAATGCAACTGCTCCATTTAAACTCATTAAATATATCGAATTTTCCTTGTGCACTGTGCACCCTCTGATTTCGATCTTTTACATGAGTTTAAATGGTTAGAATACATTGTTGCCAAATTGCACGCAACGCCACTGATATCTATATATATTCACGTGGATCCATAAATATCCATACTGTATGGGCAATTGGGTATGGACCTATGTGGACCACTTTGACCAGGGTTGTAACTGTAGTTGAGCAACTCCTACGTCGACGAGTAGAAGCAACCCACATTACAAGAAACCCAAAAACGAAAGAAAAAATAAATCATGTGGTTTTTTGTACGTGTAATGCGGGTTGCGTAAGGTCCTCAACGCAGGACTTACGCAACTGCTTTGTAAGTACTTATTTAGAATAGTTCCTTCCAGATTCTTTGAGGAAACGTCTTGAAAATTTCAAACATAGTCGCCCTCAGACTTTAAAAAATTACATTTAATCTTGAAATTATTACTCTCAATCAGTAAAGAATCGAAAATACCCCCTTCCCCCTTCAAATTGAAAAAGGTCAACATTTTTACGTTGACCATTTTACGAAGAAATGTAATTTCATTTAGAATAATAATTATATTTAAACAAATGAATAGGTTAAGTTAGGTAATTCATTTGATTTTTCTTACTGTTAGCACCAAGGAAGCTGAAAATTTGTTTTAATGAACTTCAAAAATCCAAATATATTTAACTTTGCAAGTTCTTCTTTTGTGAAGTGAAAAATAAATAAAAAGTTCCAAAGATTACTGATCAACTTCCTTAAAAAGCTCTAAAACGAGTTAGTTTTCAAAACAATTGATTCTTCTTAAAGATGGAAATATAAAACTATTGAGTAATAATTTTCTGTTCACCCTTATTTTCAAATTAATGATAAAAACCTGAATGAAAGGGATTCTGTGTGAATTTTTTATTTTAAGTACTTAAGACTTAGTTCATTGTATGGACTCAAGTTATTTTTTTCAAACAATTGTACAAATATTTAAGATTAAATTTACTGTAACGATTTTTAACCAGCCGTGTTTTGATTTTTGGTGATGTACTGACCAAGTTGCATTAAATTTTCGCACATTGATTTCCTCATTGCAAACTACGGGGAATAAATAGTGAGTACTATGACTTTCAAAAGAAAGTGCCCCAAAATAGTAAGTACTATGACTCTCAAAAGAAAGTGCGCGAGTCGAAATCTTTGCGGTTAATTTTCTTTCTTGTTTTCGAAGGAATTTTTGATTTTTCACGTCGTACTTTAAATGGGGGTATTCTGCTTAGTCATTAAACACTTAAAAGTCGTAAAATTGTTTTAAGATTGCCAAGATTAAAAATTTCAACCAGAATACTTTCTTTTGAAAGTCATGGTACATACATTATTGCCAGTCACGAGATAACTCAGAACTTCACCAGCTCCAGCAATTTGGCAGCAAAATTTTCCCTTCATTCGATTCTACATAGAATAATCTTTAGCGTTCTAGAATTTATCCCTTTGTCGTCTCAATGCAGAAAAGATTATGAATAGCAGCACTTTTCAATATACATAGGTATACTACATCACAGGGTAATGTAATCTTTTTTGCACTTTGCATCTTTATAGTAAATGGTTGACTTCTAGAATGCTACCATCAATTCGATAGTGAAACAGCGCGCTTCACCAACGATCGATTATTGAAAATAGATCCAAAAGGAGGAAAAACCTTTTAACCACACTGCATTTTGCATAACTGAATTAGAAATGGACTTTCAATCGTCCTTGGATCGCATCGCAACGTAACTAATAATTGCACTAATTTACCTATCCTTTGAAAAAAATACCGAGCAACAGGGGGGGGGGGGGGGGGGGGGGGGGGTGCAGGCTAAAAAAAAATACCCAGCAATGAAGAGGTTTATCTCAAATCCCTGCAAAAAGTTCCGAGTCAAAAATAATGAGCATTTCCTTCTTTGCTCTTATTTTTAAAAAAATAAAAAAACAAATTTCTGAAATTTTACTGAGCCCTCTTCACAGTGACATTTTTCAAGGAGGGCTTTGAGTCCAGATTTGGGTAGATATTATTCGGCAGACAATCTAGTGAACATGGGAACGCAGTAAAATCAGATTATTCAACAGATTATTATTTATATATTTTTACCTCCTTATAGACAAATGCTGCTGCATCCCACGCATCAACTCGGTTGTCAGCAGTGATGTCGCGTGCCATCTGGCAACAATGCAACTTCTCCATTTAAACTCATTAAATATATCAAATTTTCCTTGTGCACTGTGCACCCCCTGAATTCGATATTTTACATGCGTTTAAATGGAGATAATACATTGTTGCCAAATTGCATGCGACGCCACTGGTTGTCAGACTGATTTCATTATCTCTGATTACTTGGTTGCCCAACTCTGTTTCAGTCTCCGCTCGCCTCTCCTGCAATAATTCTCAATACCCGGGACCAAATAATGTCATGTCTGCATGGTCCTGCCTGCAGATGATTGGTAAACACTTGCGGACAGTTATAAAACCCGACGCAACTCCAACGTCCAACATCTTTCGGGGGATTGTCAAGCCGCAACATTATTTGGTCCTTGATGATGAACTGAGGATAAGACAGGCAGATGTCAAATCATACAATTTCACAAACAACCAAGAAAAGTTTTTCTGCAAGAAAAAAAAAACTTTGAAACTTCAATTGAGCTAACATCTGTACAGTTTGCAGATACCAGGTCGGTTAAAGTTTTTGAGTTTTCACCTTGCGCAGAGATATTTTTCTAGATCATCATTGAAATCGTATTTTTTGACACCCACTTGTCTTACTGCCAGCTCCTTAATTAGGACAGTTAAGTATGCGTTGTTTCACAATGGAGAAGATGAGGAGACCTATAGATTAGGTACCGACCCTTAAATTAGGAAGAGGTATAAAACAGAAAATTAACTAGCAAAGGAATTTTTGTTGAAGATAAATGAATAAGTTTACTTCAGATTTAAATGAATGAACACATTTGATTTGAGCAAAATAACCACAGTGAGTAAGACAATTTTCTTACCTTCAGAAAGTAAAGTGAGAGTAGGTAATTCTACCAGGTAATAACAATGTGGAAAAAACATACAAAAAAAAGAAGAAAAAAAACAGTACAGGGTACCTCTACATACCAGAAGAAGTGATCATCTTCCAGTAAAAAATGATAATTTTAACTTAATAATATATAACAAATAAAAATCACAGATAATCTTCAGCTGAATAAACAGCCCTGACTGATAAAACAAATAAAAAATTAAACTTAAAGATCAGCTTTTTTATATTTATGAAAAAATGTATACGAGTAGGTAACTACCTAAAAACTAATAAAAAATTAAACCTAATGATCAGCTTTTCTATATTTAAGAAAATATGCATATTAGTAGATAACTACCTGCAGTAAAAGTCTTCACCAGCCTTCATAAATCAAAGAAATTCTACCAAAATTTATGAATTTTTTCTTCAGCGGTAGAATTTTTAAGTAGATAAATTCATGTGAGAACAATGAAGGCATATTAGGCTAAAAAAGTAGTTTTTCTTTATCACGCTTCAAAATAAAAAGACATTGCTTGGAAATAATGATTGAAAGGAAAAGAGACTGTATCTACCTGATACCTCTTTAGTACAGGTAAACATAAAATAAATAATCCAAAAAATCAAAATTGGATAATCTTCTAAAAAGTAAAACAAACATTGGATTATTCAAACTTGAGAAAAAAATGGTCTGCAAATGAATAAACTGGAAGAAAGTTTATTCATTTGGCGCATTAGGAGAGCTGGACGAGCTGATGGGAAAAAATTCCGATTTTGATTTTACGTTCTTCGAAACTAAACTGGCAGCATCTGGCTCATATTTAAGAAGCCTCTCCAATAGGTTGTCTCTTTGAGACTCAACAACGATTAACTTATGTTTGAGATTGTCGACTTCGTTTCGGAGAGGTTGAAGCTCATCTGAGTAAGGCACCTCATTTAAAAATTTACGAATGTATCTGAGAGTAAAGTGATTAAGGAAAGAACTAGACTAGAATGAATTACCTTAGTAAGTAATAGTGGCGTAGACAAGAGGGGCGTTCAGAGGGTATGGAACCCCCCCCCCCCTCCCTTGACACCAAACTTTGCATTAGAAAAGGGTAAGTATTTTTTTTTTAGTTTTCAGAGAAATTTTATCAAAATTGTACCTTTGACACCCCCCCCCCCCCCGGAAAGATTCCTGGCGCAGACCGGGGGGGGGGGAGTTATGGGGGTCTGAACCCCTCTCCTAGACGTCAAAATTTGCCCTATCAAATGTAATTTTTCACGCTCTCAGAAAAAAATGTCTAAATTTTTACCTTCAGACCCCTCCTTGAAAATTTTCGGACCCCAGTCCCCCTCTCAAAAAAATCCTTGCAACGCCACCGTTAAGTAATAATACAAAAACGGAAAATACAAACTCTTACCGGTTTTGATCGCTAAGATCATGATAAAAAAGGATACTCTAAACCATGTTCTGGCTTGTCATGTTCTTCATACAGCATAGTCAAGGCTCTTGTAAGAGCTCCCATGATACCATTCCTCTCAACATATTTGCGAAATTCTTCTCGTTTGGAGTCTACAGGCTGAAACAAAAAAAAACCAGAGATTGGAATTTAGACAAGAAAAGATTTTGTGTGGGTGCAGCAGTTTCACTTGAGAATGCATGCGACACTCCACTTTATTTTCACACAAAGCATTTTTATTTGCGACATCTGTCCATCAAAAACAGTGTCCTTTTTGATGAGAGTCATTGGCACTGATCACATGATAACTGTCATTTTTCAGCTCACGTAAAATGACCATGTATCAGCTGATGAGATTATTTCAAACTTTGAAGTCACTGATAAATCTTCATGAGCAGATAGCTTGTCCAGGAAAGACGTAACCTTTGGGTAATCAGTACATACTCACCAGTTTTTTGGGGACACCAGAGACTGTGCAAGGAAAGTCTTATTCAGTAAAAAGATACAACTCATTCAAAAGATAGGTATGGCCGTTACAGCAAAACAGTGCGTGCAATTAATGAAAAGATTAGGTATACTCTGTACAATCTCAGTACCAGATACGAAGATCTGACCATATTCATGGTAAAGTGAACTCATGAAGACGCGTGAGAAAACGCTAGTCGGCTAGCTGTAAAGGGCAAATCAGCTCAACAGGGTGACAGGACATCAAAGGATACAAAATGGCGCAAAGCTATGGGTGAAAGAGCTGGGCCACCCTTGTAATTAAATTTTTGGCCTTTAGCCAAGGAAAAGCCTAGAAAAGAACGATTAAAAATTCTATGATCTGCCATCCATCATTCAAAAACTGAATCTGAGTGCTTCAACAAAGACAGAAGTTGAATGATGGCATAACGCAGCTCTTTTGGGGAGCTGCTCAGAGTGAAGGAGCTTTTCCGGGAAACTGCTCTAATTACAATCATTTAAACAGTTATCTTGGAAAGTGATTTCAGGCAGTGCAATAACACCTAGAATCAATATTTGAACCAAAAAATACAGGCCGTAATGTATTCTTCATGACTTCCTGCTGCCAGGGACATAAAATTGCATTGTAGCGGTGGTTCTAGCTCTGAGTCCTTGGTTTTAAAGGAGTGCTAAGAAAGACTGAGTAAGAGGAGGCGAGAGGGGTCTCCTATTGGAAATAGGAGGGACAACACCAGCTTTTCATAGTTCAACAAAAGGTGCATGAATAGAAAATATTCACGCTAGAGTCCCTGCATATCGAAGAGTCTCGCCATGTGAAGCATGAAGAAGAAGAATTTCTCAGGAGGCGTCCACTCTGATTGGTTGGGTTCGCTGAGGGAGCATGTACTCCTCCTCGGTGGGTAAATTCCAACAGTCTTCTTCGGGAGAATAACATATAACACCTTCTCGAGCTCCGTGACAGCCAGAATCTAGCAGCCAACCAGAATCAGAACCTCGTATGGCGAGACTCTTAAAAATACAGGGACTCTAATTCACGCCTGCTGCATGTACGTACACTCTAGTTCAAACTTCCAGAAGGTCCTCTTTCATATTACACCCTCACTCATGAACTTTAGGTTTTGGTCAAAATTGGTGAGGTAGGAACCTAATCTAATGTCCACCCTTACCTGCAGGTAGGTACCAGCTTAATAAGCACCCAGGTTTGAAAGCAAAAGATTTGAATATGTATAAACTTTCAGAACTCAAAGGAAAGTGGACTCAACTTCAAATAATGAGTACCTAAGTAAGTCGGTACCTAAATGAGATTTCCTCGCACTAAGTTTAGTTAAGCTTCGTGAGCTAAAGAGTCATAGTGAATTCCAATTTATAAGCTAGAGACAAGGTAGAATTGAAAGTCACAACCGAACTTACTCTGAAAGTTGAAGCCATTGTTTTCCAGTGATATCAAGGATAAACGAAGGAAATTTTATGGTAAACACCTGCACCGTTTTCTTGAAAACACAGAGCAGCGTGATTGACAACGACTGTCAAGTCAACGTTAACTTGGGAAAAACACTCGGAACACACGGAAACACTAAAACACTTGTTGCAAGCTGACAGTTGAACTGAACCACCAAAGTCTGTCCGAAGTGCAGGGACCAGCGAGTGAACTACATACAGCTGAACTGTGAACCGCCGCGCGCCGACCGGAATGCGAGATTTGTACGTTGTAGTTGTACGAGACACGAGACAAGAACGAGACACGCACGAGACGAGAACGAGACAGCAGGACGCCGAAATCAACCTCTGCTGATTCGGAAGTAAACTTGGTAAACACACTCACAGTCTTTTAGTCAGGTAGTGACGTCAGTGTTGCCAGACGTACTATTCGATTGTCAAGATTTCAAGAATGCACGAATGCACGCGGCGCGGACCATAGGGCTTGCCTTGATTGGATGAGGATTCGCCGCCACTTACCTTGAATTCTTGACTGCCAAAACTTTTTCGATTGATAGTACGAGTACGGCTATAGGCTTTCGAACTCAAATCTGGCAACACTGGTCACGGTGAGTTGTTTAGCGGCTCTCATAAGAAAAAGAAAAAAGGCACCAAGGATGGCGCTTTTTCTTTCTTTTCCAATTTTTCATTTTTCTGGTTCCTTTTTGGGGGGCCCTTTCAGTTTACTTGCGTTATCATTTTTAACCAAAAATTTTACATCTCAATTCTTTAGCATCGCCATCCTATACAAATGGCACTAACATTTTTTAGTCTCGGAAAAAAATCGATGTTTTGATGTAAATCACGAGTACATAGACTGGTAAGTCTGAATTTAGGGGTTTACCGCCCCCCCGCCCCCTCCCAATTTCCATTCTCGGTGGGGAAGGTTAGATACCGGTGGTGAGTACCGACTGCTGAGTGGTCAAAGCCGTCAAACGTCAAACACGGCAGCAGACATCGTGAAAAGTTAAAGTACCTACAAAATGTTTAAAACGCAATACGGGTTCAAAAATTAGATAAAAATAAAGAATCTTTTCCGATGGGTATCGCTCACTCCGCCTGGGAGGTGATCACGGAGGATCGGGGACCAAAATAAATGTACGGTGCAGACGGTCCTGCACCCAAATGATTGGTGTGCACCTAAGGTCATTTAAAAGCGCACGTAAACGCTCACCATCCAACGTCTTTCGGGGACCGTCTGTACCGAACATTTATTGGTCCCACATCGTTTTGGGTAAATTTATCGTTATCGTTTGCATTAAATCAAATGGGCTTGCTTCTAGTGCAACAACTCGATGGTGATATCCTCCTCACCTCCTCCTACTTCTAACGATGGAGATTATACGACAGCCCACTTATCGGTTCCTTTCGTCTGTCTCAATCGTTACGAGGGGCTCAAAACGATTGGATCAGTTGAGCCACCCATAAGGTCATATGTAAACGATAACGATACCAAAACGATCCTATCTGCCTTGATAACCTCACCGGTTCATTTATTTTTCATCGGTATGGAATTATTTCGGTAAATCTTGGAGAGAGAAGAGTATTTTTAAGAGAGAGAAGAAAAAAAAAAAAAAAAAATGGAGGCGTCAAAAACATGTTTGATGAGTAAAAAAAAAGGGAGAGTATTCAAAAAACTTGGGGGAGGAAATTTTTTGGATGAAGAAAATCAGTGACGTAACCTCCCCCCCCCCCGGTGGTTTGGCACATCCCAAAATTTTGGCTCACATAAAAAAATTAAGAAGGAAAAAATGAAAAAAAGTTGTCAAATATCGTGAGTTTAGGTTAATTAAGCTTTAAATTTCTTGACAAGCTGCCAGCAAAAAGTATTTTCTCCCAAAATTTGCCCAGATAGCTAGTGAATACGGCCATTAGGGTCATTAAAGACCTCAAAGGTCAAAGTTTCTGGGACCAAATGCATGCATGAGAAGCAAAACAAACAAAAACAAAACCAAATTCAGCAGCCCCCCCCCCCCCGAGAAATGACGCCACTGAAGAATTAAGAATATAGAGCTTCTTCTGCGACACTCACTCAAAGATTGAACTCCTCTGCTTCATAGAGACACAGAATAATGCAATCAGAACGGAAACTCTGTCGGATTTTGAAGCAAATTCATTTTGCGTCCGCCATGTTGGGATATAGGATGTTTACACCTCGATTCGCGCGCGAAAAAAAAATATAGGACATGATCCACGAAATTTTCATTCTGAAATGCCTGTAGAAGAAAAGTGAGGCCGGAAACTTAAGATTTCTTTCCATAATTTACAGAAATAAATGAGTTTCATTACAAATCACACACGTCCGCCATGTTGGGATATAGGACCTCAGCGTTGCCTATTGGTGCCGTTAAATTTCAAACTTGCTTCCATTGGCTCTATGGGAGTTTCCGTTCTGATTGTATTATTCTGTGATAGAGATGACAGGATATCACGTGATTCCAGTCACTCATCCTACCCTTTTCCAACACATGTCTGGGTCATTCCATTTTAAATCAACCAAAATTAATGAAATATGTTGCTGCCTAGTCATGGATTTTGGTAATATTTTGTGGGGTGATTGTAACTACTTTTAGTAGCTCAAAACGTATTTTTTCATATTTTTTTAGCTTACGGCCCCTGAGATATAGGCAACCGGAAATTCAAAAATTGCGATTTTAGGCTTATCTTTGAACGCGTGCCACAGCCTTAATTCTCAACGGAAAGATACGGTTGAGGTCTCATTTTGATGCATTTTGTGTCCTCTTTTCATTGCTTAAGGTCGTTTTTCATTAATTGAAGGTTTAGCAGGTTGCATACCTATATGAACTTTGGTGACCCTATTCCAATTTTTCCGATTTTTGATAATTTTTTTTAATAGGACAGCGTTGGTAGAAAAAATTCATACTTTCCAAGCTTTAAGTACACTACTAAGAGTACCTGCTCAAAAAAAATTGGATCTCCTGAGCAATTTTTTCTAGTTGAAAAAATTGCTTAAAGTCGGCTGAAAAAAAGAGAGAAACCAACTTTTGAGGTTAAAAAAGTCGATGTGGGGATTCATGAAAAAATCTTAAAAAATAACTAAAATCACCGCTTTTATGTCTACTTTCAATATCTGAAGTCGAAAGTTTGTGTATTTGATCGCTGCAGTCGAATTTTTTTTTTTCAAAATTGGTAAAAATACAATTTGCTCGAACACAAGCGATTGAAGCGAATAGAAGAGCCAACTCTTTGAGGTTTAAAAATCTCGCAAAATCTCCAAAATGATCGCTTTCAAGTCCTTTTTCAACGCCTGAAGTCGAACATTTGATTACTGAAGCGCTTCAGTTGAAAAACAAGTTCGTAAAATCGGTAAAAACACAATTAGCACGGCCACAATCTGAGCTCAGTTCAGGGCATAGGGGCGTCGCGTGAAATTTTACCAATTTTACAAGCTTGTATTTCAACTGAAGCGCTTCAGTAATCAAATGTTCGACTGCAGGCGTTGAAAAAGGACTTAAAAGCGATCATTTTAGAGATTTTGCGAGATTTTTAAACCTCAAAGAGTTGGCTCTTCTATTCGCTTCAATCGCTTGTGTTCGAGCAAATTGTATTTTTACCAATTTTGAAAAAAAAAAATTCGACTGCAGCGATCAAATACACAAACTTTCGACTTCAGATATTGAAAGTAGACATAAAAGCGGTGATTTTAGTTATTTTTTAAGATTTTTTCATGAATCCCCACATCGACTTTTTTAACCTCAAAAGTTGGTTTCTCTCTTTTTTTCAGCCGACTTTAAGCAATTTTTTCAACTAGAAAAAATTGCTCAGGAGATCCAATTTTTTTTGAGCAGGTACTCTTAGTAGTGTACTTAAAGCTTGGAAAGTATGAATTTTTTCTACCAACGCTGTCCTATTAAAAAAAATTATCAAAAATCGGAAAAATTGGAATAGGGTCACCAAAGTTCATATAGGTATGCAACCTGCTAAACCTTCAATTAATGAAAAACGACCTTAAGCAATGAAAAGAGGACACAAAATGCATCAAAATGAGACCTCAACCGTATCTTTCCGTTGAGAATTAAGGCTGTGGCACGCGTTCAAAGATAAGCCTAAAATCGCAATTTTTGAATTTCCGGTTGCCTATATCTCAGGGGCCGTAAGCTAAAAAAATATGAAAAAATACGTTTTGAGCTACTAAAAGTAGTTACAATCACCCCACAAAATATTACCAAAATCCATGACTAGGCAGCACAGGCTCTGGTTGATTTAAAATGGAATGACCCGTCTCCAAATGAGTGAAGAAAGATCGAAAGAGAGAAATTCTTGGCTACGGCTCCGAGGAAGTCCCCCCCCCCTTCATCTCTCGATAGGTCCACCCTTATGATCGTGAAACCTTGTATACACAAGCATAGGCGGATCCAGCAATCTGGCAACTGCGCATTCTTCCCATTTGAATTAAAACAATCGATTCTTGAAGGGCTATAGCCTCACGAATAATCGAATACATCTTATGCAATCAAATGGGAAGAATACACTGTAGTCAGATTTCTGGATCCGCCAATATACATTGTACTTACACAAGTCTTTTGCAATGTGCACAGGAAAAAATAAATATTATGTGAAAATTGTAAAAAAAAAAACAAAAAAACAAAAAAAAAAAACACAAAAAACAAAAAACAAAAAACAAAACAAAAAAAAACAAAAAAAAAAAAACAAAAAAAAAAGGGAAATACACTTTACAATGCAAAAATTACTATTCGAAAAATGCCTAATAAGAAAAAAATGTTGCTAAAATTGCAAAAAAATATTTCTGTAGTTTATAAAAAAAAAATTGCCAGTAAAACAAAAAGATACTGCAAAATCAGCAATATTTATTGGTAAAATAGCAACTCATAAACTGCAATTTTTGGAATGTAAAATGTACCTATGCCCGATTTTTAGCAATGTTCTAATATTTTTAACATTCATTTTTTTTTTCTTTTTTTTTTTTTTTTCTGTGTGGGTTGTGACATGATGAAATAAAAAGAAGCGGTCGAATTCGGTTCATAAATTACAAAAGTAAGAAAAAGAAATAGTTTATTTTAATTTATTTTTTTTAAAAAAAAAGGTCGTATAAAAACTACTGTACAAAATTTTTACATATAATCTTAAGAATATACAAAAGGAACTTCTGATAAATAAATAGAATTACAAGTAAAAGTCCTTAAATATTGTCACGAACAGCGGCAGCCCCGCTAATTCTACGAAAAATTCTATACCTATTTTCTGACGCATCACAGGTGAATATAGTAACAATTATTGTGACTTACAATAATTTTTGCCATTATCGAAAATCAGTATTACCGTACGTCGCAAAGCACACTTTTACCCTACGAATATACCGTACGTAAAATGTAAATCGACAAATTTCAAAAATCTCAGCCTTAAGGGTATGTATTAGGTAACTATTCAAATAACTGGCTACCAATGGCTCTGTATATCAAATCCTTTAGAAGGCGCATTATATGCGATTATTCGTCAGGTTCTTTGATAAACAGTTAACATCGGATCTATCGACTCCGTCGATCATTTCTCATGCTAAAAAGGGAAACGATTCAGTTGTACCCCAAACTGCATTTCATAAGTTTGATCGTTCAGTTTGATTCGTTTACGAAATTTCCGTTCTTTTAAATATCAGGACATTATAACTTAGTTTGACTTCTAGGATTACGTTACTCAACTTTCTTCGCTTCAGTCTGACTGCAGTCTTTTTCTCCTTGGTTCCTGAAAAATACGAGATAAGCATAATTAACGCATGTTGAGCAATGAGCTTGTCCGCAAGTATTTTCGAATTTGGCAACAATTTTTTCCCTCCATTTGACTCAATGTAAAACAATCGACTGCTGGTGAAGCGCTGCTTGACTACCGAATTGTTGCCAAATAGCAAGAGCCGCCACTGTATTACTGCAAAAATATTGCAATAGATGATTTCCCATTGGAGAACAGAGCGCTCCGTTGCGAGGGACCCGAACAGTGGTGGTTCGTGTAATATAGCAACAACGGACTCTCTCCATTTAAACCCACGTAAAATAATCGATCTTCTGGGGATTCACTGAATCCCATAGAAATCGATACTTTTGCCTAGGTACAAATGGCAAAAAGCCATGGTTGCCAAATGGCACGAGCCATCACTGTGGGTTCAGTTGCGGCTTAAGAACATCCAATGGAGCTGTTGCTCATTTTTGCTACTGCCGATTTAAAAGTCAATTCAGAGATAAATAAAAATCCGAAAGTAACGAACCACCATCGTTACTCTTTTGGAGGTTTTTACACCTGAAAATCGACCTTTAAATCGCCTGTAGCAAAAGCTTTCAACGCAGCTACATTGTATCGTTAACCTTCCATTTAAACATCCCGGCAAAAAAAAAAAAAAAAAAAAAAAAAAAAAAAAAAAAAAAAAAAAAAAATCGTGATTTGGTCGTACAATTCATAAGCTTTTAATTCCGCCGATCACCTATCTTTTTAAGGTTACAAGACGGCATTTCAGATCAAGTCAAGACTTTTCAAAAAATGATTTCGAATGTCCTCGGGACGTCCTGAGAACGTCCAACGCCAACTTTTTTCCCGGGACGTGCAAACGTATTAACTTTATGGAGGTTTAATTGAAACCCGTTAGGGGGGATCGATTCTTTACCCTAGGTTTATATGAAGCTGATGTGAAAAAAATATACTCTTTACAAGGGCTCTCTAACATTGATGTGCCTTATTTCAAGAGTCACCACTGCCGGGGAATTATAGGTATATGGAATTAGCTTTTGTTTAAAACCAGCGACTGATTAGTAATATCGATGAATCACTTTGCTTAAACAACCTATAATTAAAGTCAGGTCATCGCACAGTAACTATTAATAGGTGTTCCTGATACGTATCTATAGGTATTTAAAAAAACGGACATAAAACTATGCAATAAATCATTTAAATCTTTACATTGTGCGTTTATTATTTTAAGTAATAAACGCAGCAACTTCGAGAGCATATCCGCAGCTAACGCGGCTTCATTGGTATAGGTTAACAACTTTTTGAGCGGCAGGTAGGACACCGCCCATTTGAAGAATTAGCTGCATTACGTCGACTGCAGGCAATGTCACGTCGTGACGGAGAGAATCGTTTATTTTTGAAAAAGAGCAAGAAAAGGAAAGGCTAAGGGGGAGGGGGGGGGGGTTCAAACAATTTATTCTTCCCATAAAACATTTATTTTTAAACAAGCTATAAACTTGTGCGGGTGTCAAAATTCTTATTTCTTTATATTTCATTCGTTTCCGGTTTTATTTCATCCCCCCCTTCTCAAATTATGAAAAAAACCAAACGAAAAAAAGGAAAAAGAAAATTCCTAGCACCATTAAATCGTATCATCTGAAACATATAAGCATAAGCCGTGCCGGAACTGTTCAGAAGGTGTCAGCCGTGGGAGGGGGGGGGGGGGGGGGTTGAAATAATTTTCGAAACTTTATTTTCAATCACGAATATCCGTAGCGAGTGAAAATTTAGGCGAAGACGACGATTTATCGATTTTAAAAATGGCAAGTACCGGCGCGCGAGTCTGCCGGCGCAAGTAGTATGGAAGGTCCAATTTGAAACCGCAACAGGATCAAATCGGATCTGCCATACTACCGTCCGGTGCAGGTTGCCTATACGTTCCTCCGAAGGCGCGGCGAGGTCATGGTATTGCCTATCCGCTCAGTTGAAGGCACTTTAAGGTCGGAGCCTGCCATTCGCGCACGGTTGCGATAGCATGAACTATCTCAATCGAAGCAAACATCCGGACTGATTTTTTCCAAAGGCCAATTATTCCATGAGCTGACGCAAAAGAGTGCGGAACTCGTTCAAACGGGTTTCGAGGTTAAACTCACTCCAACGCTCCTCTGCGATTTCCAAATAAGTATCGTGCGCGAAAATTATTAGATCTGCAGTGATCTTCATGATTTTGAGGACTGTCATGATCCGAGATGGCACGGCGTTCAATTCGTAGTTTTCGTAAACTTCACAGGCAGCGTGAGCGAATATTATTAGAACCGCGACGGCCATTAAAGTTGAGATGAATTTCTTGACGCGAGATGCCATTTTAAAAGTTCGGACACATTAAGTGAATAGTATGTTAACAGTTCGAGAGCTACTATATTAATGAGCATGAGTGCTGATTGATCTTCCTTATATACTTCCTTCCTCCCCCACCGAATCAGAAAAAATGCGTTTAAAGATTACAGCCACTTGCATCTATATTTTTAACAGAGAATCGAGAGTAATAATCCCTGTAAGTTTTTATCCCTTACGAGAATTTATAAACGCATTTTTTCTGATTCGGTGGGGGAGGAAGGAAGTATATAAGGAAGATCAATCAGCACTTATGCTCATTAATATAGTAGCTCTCGAACTGTTAACATACTATTCACTTAATTTGTCCGAAATTTTAATATGGCATCTCGCGTCAAGAAATTCATCTCAACTTTAATGACCGTCGCGGTTCTAATGATATTCGCTCACGCTGCCTGTGAAGTTTACGAAAACTACGAATTGAACGCCGTGCCATCTCGGATCATGACAGTCCTCAAAATCATGAAGATCACTGCAGATCTAATAATTTTCGCGCACGATACTTATTTGGAAATCGCAGAGGAGCGTTGGAGTGAGTTTAACCTCGAAAACCGTTTGAACGAGTTCCGCACTCTTTTGCGTCAGCTCATGGAATAATTGAACTTTGGAAAAAATCAGTCCGGATGTTTGCTTCGATTGAGATAGTTCATGCTATCGCAACCGTGCGCGAATTGCAGGCTCTGACCTTAAAGTGCCTTCAATTGAGTGGATAGGCAATACCATGTCCTCGCCGCGCCTTCGGAGGAACGTATAGGCAACCTGCACCGGACGGTAGTATGGCAGATCCGATTTGATCCAGTTGTGGTTTCAAATTGGACCTTCCATACTACTTGCTCCGACAGACTCGCGCGCCGGTACTTGACATTTTTACAATCGAAAAATCGTCGTCTTCGTCTAGGTTTTCACTCGCTACGGATATTCGTGGTTGAAAATAAAGTTTCAGTAATTATTTCAACCCCCCCCCCCCCTCCCCCTCCCCCTCCTACGGCCAAAACCTTCTGAACAGTTACGGAATGGCTTATATGTTTCAGATGATACGATTTAATGATGCTAGGAATTTTCTTTTTCCTTTTTTTTCGTTTGGTTTTTTTCATAATTTGAGAAGGGGGGGGACATGAAATAAAACCGGAAACGAATGAAATATAAAGACAAGTTGGAACTTGCAACACTGGAACAGTGTTAGCAAAGAGAGCATGAGTGTCGGCCGTAAATCATTGTAAGTGTGGAGTTCCATATTGATAGTACAAAACTGCGACAAATTCAATCGCAACGCTGCATTTGTGTTTGTATAACAGTGATCGCTGTAAAAATAACTTGATAGGTCAAAGTGGGAATGAAAATTTACTTATAGCGTGTTCAAACAGTTGTTCACGAGGCGAGGTGAATACTGTGGTTTTGAAAATCGATTTCGATAGTGATAGTTCCTTTAAAATCGGATGACGCAATACCAATCCTAGCAAGCCGCAAAGTCTAGTTTAGTTATTTGGGACTTTTTTAGATTTCTCTCGCCTGAACCAAAGTCATCAGGAAGGAAATTCTTAATACCAATCCTAGCAAGCCGGAAAGTCTAGTCTAGTTATTTGGGACTTCTATAGAATTTTCCTCGCTTGAACCAAAGTCATCACGATGGAAATTCTTCGTCTTTATGGTTTCAGCTCTTTTTGTCTCAGATTAAAAAATGAATGTTAATATTGATCAAATGTCATCCGACACTCATCAAGGCCCTTAAGGAACGTAATATGAACTTGAAAAAAGCTCATTCGATTTTTAAGGGAGCTTAAACGGTCCATGAGAGACGAAATTCGCGGATACAGAGTATCCACAGCTTATTTCAATGTTCGATCTGACAAGACCGTGCGCCTTTGAAAAATCGATATCTCGATAGTGAATCGATGTATTGCAATTCGGTTTGCACCGATCGAAAGCGCTTGCTTGTGACTGACAACCTCGAAAATTTCAGATCCATCCGAGTTTATTTAATGACCTTACAAGACCTCTCGCGGCCGCAATTAGACATTTCTTGTCAGAGTTACGCTGAAACGGGGAGTAGTTCCCCCCTAAGATGATATTTTTTGGCTCGAAACTGCATTGGGCCCTCTCGGGACATCATTGAGACCCGAAAAAAAGCGGAACCGATATAATACGGCACAAGACTGGTTCGTGAGAGACGAAATTCGCCTTTTTCCAGCCTCCAGCGCCCCTCTAAGGTCGATCTGACAAGACCGCGCGCCTTTGAAAAATCGATATCTCGAGAACAAATCGATGGATTGCGCACTGCGGTTTGGATTGGGTGGTAGCTTCAGCTTTTAGATAATTCTTGAAAAAAATTCAGATCCATCCAAGTTTTAAACGGATCTTATGGGACCTCCCGCGGCCGCAGTGAGACATTGTACGGGAGACTTACGCTGGAGTTGGGGCCACGCCCCCCCCCCCGATATAGACTTTATCGGTCCGACATTTGTCAGGGCCCTTAATGAACTTCATGTGAACTCAAAAAACTCACATATGACTTCTCACGGCGCATGCTAGGTCCATGAGAGTCGAAATTCGCGGATTTTAGAGAATCTTAGATTTCTGACCCTATACCGCGCGCCTTTGAAAAATCGATATCTCGAGAGTAAATCGATGTATCGCAATTCGGTTTGGACCGATCAAAAGAGTAAGCTTACCGGTACTCGCCGTTAAAATTTTGGATCCATCTGATTTCATTTTGAGACCTTACTTGAGTTACTTGGACCCCAGTTGGAATTATTTTTTCGGAGTTACGCTGGCAAGGGGGTCGCTCCCTCTCTTGGAAAACTGTGGAGGGGGCCCTTTGCTGGGGCATACATTCTATTTTTCACTTTTTTTTTTTTTTTTTTTTTTAATTTTATATTTGTGTCTAATCTAAGTTGGGGGAGGAGGAGGAGAGTACCTGCAAGTCAACCGGCAATTTACTTTTGATAGTGGCTGCGGGTCGAGGGTGCGGATTGCGGACTTTTAACTTGTTGTGGGGTTTACAGGGTGGCCGTGTCTAAACTTATGAGAAAAGAAGGCAACCACAGACCGGAAGAACGTTCAATTTCTGGTTCAGAGACCATGGACAAAGACATGGGCACCCGCAAAACAATTGCCCGGAGGGGCAACTTTTTGAATGTCAATGGAAGGTCTAGGGGACTTCACTTAGAGACGGGCAAGTCTAGAGAACCCCCCCCCCCCCCCACTTCCGCCCAAAATAGAAAATAAATCAATTATCCTTCCAAATGGTAGAAATTGTAAGTGATTGTAGCATGTAGTTGTATCAAAAGTAATTCTATTTTTGAAGTGTTTGATATTATGAATAAAGTGACAGCATCAGATGATAGAAATAGTAAAAAGCTAAGTACAACTATTCCTTCTTTATTTTCATTGTCCTGATGAATTCTAAGAGTTAGCCTATTTAAATTAACAAAACCAAACTCTTGCCTATACATTCTCTAATCATGTAATTATCGACCAGAGGATTCTGAATTTTCAAGGAAGTTCGCAAAATTCTCGTTGCCAACGGTAGTTGCCAATGTAGACACGTTCATACTAGTAGATTTTAAAACTTCTTTTGGCGAGGGAGATGACGGGTGGGAAGGATGATGTCGTCTGAATCAGGAGGGGGTGGGGTAAAAATCAGGGGGAGGTCTAGATCTGGGGGGGAGAGGAATCCTGAAACTGGGGGGCGAGCTGTATAGTGGCAAGGGGTAGTTGGGCACCACTGCTTGGGGGGGGGGGCTACTTCCCGCCCTGCCCCCCCTAAATTACGCCCCCTATTAAAATTGTAAAGTAAACTAAGAATAAAGTTTGTTAACTCTTACTCCTTTCGTTATTATTTGATCTTCGAATGTTCCGATTCTTTTTTATTGTAAAGTTTTGATTTTTCTGAATTAGGGGGGGGGGGGGCGCCGCGCCGCCCCTCGGGGAGCGCCCATTGACAGATAAGGGAGAAAGGTAAGAGCGGGAAAGCGCACGGGAATCCGGCGTAGTGTGCCGCAAAAATTACTACCAATGGCGGATCCAGAAAATTCTTTTAGGGGGGGGGCTTCACGCCTATGAATTTTCAAATTTGCAGAGAGGAATTTATGGGATTTTTTCTGTTGAAAAAAGGCAAAGGCTACCGTGAGTTGGGGGGGGCGTGCCTTTCCCGAATCCGCCGCTGATTACCATGTAACACTGGGCCACGATGACCGATGTCGCATAAAACCAGGTAGAAGACCCGTGGCGGGCGTGGCATCCGTGATGGCTGTGAAATTGGGATGAAGTAGATGGACACACATCATTCATGCAATCTACACAACGCGGCAAGCAACTGTTGTAGGCATAGGTGCAGTAGTTCGTGGGGAGGGCAAAGGGGACGGGAGGTCGTCGCAAAACCATGGACGAAGATATAACTAAGGACTGCCGACTGTTGTTAGTCCTGTTTTGCTCTCGACCCCAGCGCTCCAAGCAGCGGTCAGCTGAACTACTCTTTCAAGTGAGCGATCCTGGCGATGTGTCCATGCTCACATGCTGTGCTACTGCTAAAACCGTTGTTGGAGTTGGTCTGTTATGGCATGGCTGTCAACTGTTGTCGGCGACCCAAGAGGATCAGATAACTCAGTATCTCAATGGAAGATCGAAAGCAAGGGAAATTCAGAATCAACTTTGGACAAGGTAACAGAAATCATCAGCAAATTAAAAGAGTCGCCTGATCTCTACTAATAAAACAAATGTCTATGTACTCTTTCTTGTTTGATTCCGTTTTGAGGTTAACTGTGATGTATAGTATTTCAGTCCTTGATTAATCATTTTCGACAATTCAGGAATCTTTCAAGAAATACTCCAGACGTTTGCTTTTTAGCGGATTTTGCTTCCTTTTAATTCGCTGATCATTTGTTCCCTTCGTTCAATCGTGATTCAAATTACCTACACGGTATACATTTGCGGGAAGGCATGGGAGAAAGGGAGCCGGAGCGGCCACCGCTGCAGCGGTTCGCTTTTAGTTGACCCTTATTGCTGCTTGGAGCGCTGCGGTCGCGCTCGAAAACCCGCTAACAGGTTTTAACACGGGCGGAGATAGGGAGTCGGCAGTCC
This sequence comes from Trialeurodes vaporariorum, assembly GCA_011764245.1. Lineage (NCBI taxonomy): Eukaryota > Metazoa > Arthropoda > Insecta > Hemiptera > Aleyrodidae > Trialeurodes > Trialeurodes vaporariorum. The sequence goes on from VMOF01000220.1 coordinate 8,464,645, forward strand.
TTAGTTATATCTTCGTCCATGGCTCGGAATGGTCTTAAAATTTTACTTAGGATTTGATCTAGAACGCAACGTTCTTACATTTTCGAAAAGTTAACTCTAGCTCTCGCAATTAACGATTAAAGGCGGAAAAAGCATGGTTTCTGGATCGCGGAACAGTGACGTTATCTAGCGGATGAGAATCTTACTACAGGTCGCTGAGGATTCACCTTAAAACGCAACGCCGATCGCGTTCCCCAAACGAACTCTTTTAGCGGACCGAAACATCAACAATAACAGGATTGGAAATTTGAAATCATCTAAATGCATTTTGAATCGCAGAATACACGAAACATGGACACAATCCTCTGATATAAAACCCCAATATCTCATACAGAAGATTTCGTTGAAGTCTGATCCAAATTAGTAACGTAATTACATTCCCAAAAATGCTTAACCTCAATCTTGGCCAAAAACTCCCGCCACAAAGAAAAAGCGACAAATTGGGAGGACACCGGATTGGCGGAATCACATGGGTCAATCGGTCCACGAGAACCCGTTCTCGATACTGAAACCAAGCGATCCCCCGAGCGGACCCCCGAACCATGCCGTTCCTATAAGAAAAGCATTATTGACCTTGTAGAAACGATTTCAATAGAGCATGACACTCATGCTCTAAATATAAGAATCATGACACCCACACAAGTTTATAGCTTGTTTAAAAATAAATGTTATTGAAGGAGTAAATTGTATGACCCCCCCCCCCCCCAAATCACCACTTTTCTTCAATATTCTATGCGACGAATTAAATTATGCTAGTGTACTTTTTAGATCTTTTCAGGTAGGCCAAGCTGCAATGCTTAAATTCATTATGCGCTAATTATTCCTGCAGGTATAGCCCACCTGAATCAAATTCTATGGAGTCAACTGACATTTTTCACTTACAATTAGTTGACTGTAGTCGCGTATGTATGTACCAATTGTTTTTATAAACTGATTATTTAATTTAATTTTAACTCGCCTCCCGGTGAATTAATTCTAAAACAAATTCGAGGATATACTTTAACTTTAGCTTACCTATCGCCGATAAGAATTAATTTTTGTAGCCGCGAAAACGGCACTTCCACCAGGACACACAAAAGGAACGAGAAGAAATGGACAAAAATAATATCACCAGCGGTCATCCAGTACTGTAAAGAGAGAGAGAGCGCAATTGGATTAGCCAACGAATTACTCATTCCATCTAGGTCTGAATGAGTGTAACGGTAATTAAACCCGTGATTACTTTATGCCTCGTAAATGAATAGGACATACCCACGATAAAATTAATTGATTACACTTTTTCATACAACGTTAAAAAATAAGAAGAAAGCAAATCGTCCAGGCTGCCTCGTTTTAGCATCGGATTTATAACATGGCATAGCTGTTATCTATATAGTTATAGCTCATTGGGGTTTACATCATGACTTTAAGGTCACATGTTTATTGTTTAGTGAGTTTAGTCCATAACACTTTATACCGTTCCTGTTGCTTTCACCCTGCTATATCATTCTGCCTCTTACATCCAAATAATTTTAATTTGTTTTTGTTAATTTTATACCTAGGAACATCCTATCTCAGTGAAGAAACTCGGTAATTTTCTTGAAAGTTTCCTCAAGATTTAAGCTTTTATTATTTTTTATGCAGACCGCACTAGAGTCCCTATATACTATGCGAGTTGCGACAAGACTCTCAAAATGAAGAAGAGGAAGCGGATCATATGGAGCGCCCCTAGGAGGCAAATTGCAAATGGCGGATGCGGATGGCCATTTGCCTCTGCGCTGTTGCCACTATTTCGCTATCTCTTGTAGGTTAGGTTCAGATTCTCGACAATAACGGTCGTTATTGAAAGAGATAATGTTCTCCAGAGTAACATTCAAACAGAGGAAAAATTAACAAAAATTACTGCGGTCACTGTTACTTCAAATGTGTAATGAAAGCGAGTTCGCGAAAAGTGAACAAACCCTCCGCCATTTGCATTTTGCCTCTTGGAGCTTTTTTGACAGCCTAAATCTGAGAGCCAATCAGAAATGGATTCAGCCATGGCGCAACTCTCATAGTATCAGTGGCGGCTCGTGCAGTTTGGCAACCATGCTTATTTGCCATTTAAACCTATGCAAAAGTATCGATATCATGGGGGTGCAATTGCACCTCCTGAAGATCGATTGTTTTACATAGGTTTAAATGGAGAGAATACGTTGTTGCCACATTGCACGAGCCGCTACTGCATAGTATATAGGGACTCTAGACCGCACAAACGATCAGTGGTGGATCCTGCGATTTGGCAACAGTATTTATCCTCCAATTGAATCTACGTACATTGATCGATTGTTGGTGAAGCGATGCTTCACTATCAAATCGATTATTTTACATACAATCAAATGGAGGACAAATATTGTTGTCAACTTGCACGCGAGCCACTGCAAACGATAGTCATTATTGATCATGCTTACCTCTTCGTGGACTGATGGTGTTTTTGGAGTTCTGAGGGATCCAAACTCCACGCTTTGAGCTACAGAATGTAATAAATATGCACCGAATGATAATTTGCTTAGGAATATAAATGGAGTCAGCGTGAAAAACCACTGGAAAACACCTACGGAGAGAAAAAACAACAATGTTTTAAATATGATTGTCATTTTGATGCATGGGCGTCCGCAGAAAAATTTCCAGAAGGGGGCAACATTTTTGAATCCCAATGAAGGGTCTGGGGAACAACTCCTCCCTCCCATACAGGAGACAAGAATCAATTTGTTTTAACCAAATGGCCCAATTTTAAGCTATTGTATAGGTGTTTCAAATAATAATAATAATAATAATTTTGACGTGTTAGATATTGTAAATACAGGGTGTCCGGTAAGTCCCGGAACGGCTGCGCCATTTCTTTATTTACGCAGATAAAAAAACCAAACTTTGGGAATGTTCCTAGATAAATAAAAACTACTTTTTTGGGGGGGGGGGGGTCAAAATTTTGGTCGCCCCTCCCGGGGGGCGGGGGCGCCCTAACTTTTTTTTTTCAAATGGCAACTCCTATCTTGTGATACCTCATTCGAAAGAAGGTAAAAAACTGAGCATTTTGGCGCAAACCGCATGTCAATATCTCTTTTAGTATTCGAGATATCGAACTTCAAAATCAATGGAAACCAATTTTAAAAAAATCATAACTCTTATTCAGAAAGTCGCTATTTAAAAAATTAGGGGTCTAAACTACTCTACATAACAAGCTCTTTCCAGGGAAAAACACCTCTGCCCAAAAAAATTAACTTACAGTTATTGTTTTTTTTTTCCCGCCAAATTTTTTTTAAAAACTTTTGGCGGGAAAAGAACAACAATAACTGTAAGTTAATTTTTTTGGGCAGAGGTGTTTTTCCCTGGAAAGAGCTTGTTATGTAGAGTAGTTTAGACCCCTAGTTTTTTAAATAGCGACTTTCTGAATAAGAGTTATGATTTTTTAAAATGGGTTTCCATAGATTTTGAAGTTCAATATCTCGAATACTAAAAGAGATATCGACATGCGGTTTGCGCCAAAATGCTCAGTTTTTCACCCTCTTTCGAATGAGGTATCACAAGATAGGGGTTGCCATTTGAAAAAAAAAGTTAGGGGCGCCCCCGCCCCCCCCCCGGGAGGGGCGACCAAAATTTTGACCCCCCAAAAAGTAGTTTTTATTTATCTAGGAACATTCCCAAAGTTTGGTTTTCTTATCTGCGTAAATAAAGAAATGGCGTAGCCGTTCCGGGACTTACCGGACACCCTGTATAGTGATAACAGATGATAATGATAGTGAGAAAAATGGATAATACTATTTTCTACTCGCAAAAAATGAGTTAAAATTACAAAGTGAACTAATGATAAAGTTTGTCAACTGTGACTCCTTTGATTAAAATTGTATCTTTTTTCGTTCCTTTCATTTTATATCGTGAATGTATGACTGCTTTGAACTCCCCCGCTGCGGTTGCCCCATGCTCTGATGAATTAATTGGAACGTGAATTTTTAATTTTTAGGGTAGCTAAGTAATTGGAATTTATTAAACGAAACTGATTGCGAACTTTAAAGCATAAGATGGAATAAGGAGTCAAGTATATACAACAAAAAAAAAAAAAAACCTCATTCCTAGATAAATCTGGGATCAAAGTTTTGACTTTTGTTTTTTTTTGTTTTTTGTTTTGTTTTGTTTTGTTTTTTTTCTTTTTAATTATTTTGTCTACATTTGCATTGGTTTTTAACATTATTTTTTATTTTTATTTTTCAGTCTTTTTTATGTAATTTTATTTGATCCAACCTTTTTTTGCTTTACTTTCTTATCGTGTTTTTTTTTTTTTTTTTTTTTTTTTTTTTTTTTTTTTTTTTTTTTTTTTTTTTCAGAATTTCACCAACGTACGATATATCCGTTTCTCAGTCGTATAAAGTTATTGCCAATTCATTGCGAAGAATTAAAAAAAAAATTTACCTCCTTCTCTTTTAAGAGTTAGGGCAATTCCTGCAACTGTACATGTTGCCCAAATACTGCCATGCAGGCATCCGTAAATGGCTCTCGCGAAGGTATTGTCTCGTATACTACTGGGAGCCGTAAATACATGACCAAGAACTTGGACACTGAGAGCCGTCACCAAAAGAAAAAGGGAACAAAAGTTTAGCTGCCGCTGTAAAATTTCAGAACAAAATACAAACCATTAAAATATGAAACAATTAAAAAAATCACACGATCTTAATTTTTACGTAATTTTTCCTACTGTCTTTTTCAACTGCCATTCTTACATCCGCGCAGTTTTACGAGTTTTTTAATAAACACCATATTGTTCGCTCCATAACGTAATGTTCATGTGGTTTGGCAACGTTGTATTGTGTCCATTCAATCTCGTGTAAAAGGTCGAATTTGAGGGTGATGTTCACCGAGCACCCAATGGGGTTGTTGTAGAGGTCGGAATTTTATGTTTTTGATTACAGATTCTGAAAACGTTCGCCGAGTAGAGCATTTTCGTTTTTTTGTTTTTTTCCTACGACCAATAGAAGCCGAGATAATCGACTTTGAAGCATCGCCAATTATTGCATCATATATACTAATTATTGCGCAATCCAGTGCACTACGGTTCTCATATCTCTTAAACTTCCTAAAATAACCCTATCGACCTATACCTCATTTTGAAGCAGAAGTCAAACGGAATCGTTCTGTGCAAATCTCAGGTCTCTAACTGCTGTCGTTCCGAAATGGCGGGTTTTTTTATTTTTATATTCTGGCGCCATCTTAATATTTGGATCGGCGCCATTTTGGAACGACAGCAGTTAGTGACCTAAAATTTGCACAGACCGATTCCGTTTGACTTCTGCTTCAAAATGAGGTATAGGTCGATAGGGTTATTTTTGGAAGTTTAAGAGATATGAGAACCGTAGTGCACTGGATTGCGCAATAATTAGTATATATGATGCAATAATTGGCGATGTTTCAAAGTCGATTATCTCGGCTTCTATTGGTCGTAGGAAAAAAACAAAAAAACGAAAATGCTCTACTCGGCGAACGGTTTCAGAATCTGTAATCAAAAACATAAAATTCCGACCTTTACAACAACCCCATTGTTCGATCTTTGTAATTGGTGTAAAAGGTCTAATTGCAACGCTGCCAAATTGCAAGTTACGGCACTGTCATGTGGGTTTAGATTCATAGTGGCAAATCGCGCGATCTGACAAAGACACATTTTAATCTATTTCAACCCATTAAAAAAAGCGGACTATCAAGTAATGGGCACATTCGAGTTAGATCGTTTTTGTGGATTTATATGAACAAAATGCAACATTGCCAGATTGCACGCTACGCCACTCATGATCGTCGCCCGGAGGGGCGAATATGGTCACAGGGCCGGACTGGCCGGGGTGCTGGGGGTGCAATCGCGCACCCCGGGCCAAATTGCAGTTCGGAAAAAATGGGAAAAAGTCCCCCCTTCTACCGCCCACTCGAGCACTTGGGCCATTTGGGGTATCAGCACCCCGGGCCAAATTTTCCCAGTCCGGCCCTGCATGGTCAGGTCACGTGATGGCGTTTAAACCAATGGGATTAATCGTTTCCCGCTATCTCGTCTCATCTCGTCCAAAAGAGCGAAATCAGCCTGCTGCTGAAGCTCGTGTAATTTTGCAATCAATGTTTTTGCCATATGAACCTATGAAAAAGTATCGATTTCTTTGAGATTGAATGAGTCCCATGAAGATCAATACATGTTTTACAAAAGCTTAAATGGAGAAAACCCGTTGGAACCAATGAGCAAGAGTCGCTTATTTCCCCCCAAGATCCCGTGAGCCATGTCTCGTTCGATCGTCATTGAAATGAGAAATGTATAATCTATGACAAATGTTAGTATTGCATACACTGAAAAAAAAAATGAAATTACTAAAAAAAACAATGAAGTTTTGTAAAATCAGTAAAATGCAGAAAATGATAATTTTACCAGCCATTTTTGGTCAAATTTACTACACATACAGCTAATTTTACGTTTTGGATTGTAAATTTTGCTTACGTTTAATTAATTTTACAATTAGGATTGCAAATTTTTCAATCTAAATAGTACATTTTACAATACAAATCATTGTGACTTTTGCATATTACAAGGCTGACTTGGCGTGACAGCTATACGACTAGCAAAAATTATAATGCTTTGGATTGTTAAATTTACAATCCGATTGGTAAAATTTATGATCCAAATTGTAAAGTTATTAAAAGTTAAGCAAAATGTACAATCCAAAACGTAAAATTAGCTATATGTGTGGTAAATTTTACCAAAAATGGCTGGTAAAATTAGCATTTGCTTCATTTTACTGATTTCACAAATCTATTTTTTTCAGTGTATACTAAAAGTATTTGCTAATGCTTAAATTAAATTTGTTAGCTCTTACTAAGCTGAGTTTTGTTGGTGTATCTTTAGTTTTCCATGAGTAAATCCCAGCTAGTACTCCGATCATGTAGGAAGGCAATCGGAAGTGGGTTGGAATGTAATAAGTGATGTAATAATACTCGTGTGGAACTTTCCTCATGCGCCTGTGAAAAGAAAAAAGTAAAACGGTACTGAGAGAGAAAAAAACCATTCGAATTGAATCACCGTTATAGATTCACATCATCATATGTGCAGAATAAGGTACTTCTAGGTGTGTCAGATACATTGTAGGTATCTTGAAATAAACTCAATAAGTTACACTATATGACACTCTTTTTCAGTTATGGAACGAAATTACAAAAGGGTGATCATAGAATAACACACCTAGAAGTACCTTATGTCCTTATACCTATACTGCAAGTGACTTACAAGTTGCCCCCCCCCCCGCTGCGGGCGCCCATCGTACCCCGGCTTTCCCTTAAAGATAGGCGAAAATTGAACTTTTAACCCTTAACATCCTGATTTAATTTTTTTTTCGATTTTTTTTTTAAATTTTTGTAAATTTGTGTTACTTATACATCCAATAAACAGGGAAAAATAATAAAAAAAATATTGCATAAGTGGTTTTGTCAAAAATTTGAAAAAACTGCCGGTACCATATGGGCACGCTAGGATGTCGCGGGGTCAAAATCGACTAAATTCAAAATACTCTTGAAAACAACTTTTATGAAATTAATATTTGGTTTTAAATAAGAAAAACACATTAGAAAATAAAGTGAGTAGTTATTTGGCAAATAACAGTCTCAATTTACCGTCTCAAGTCACTTTTACCCTTGTCAACTACAGTTCTCTTTTGTTCGCTGCACCTTTGAGCTTTCCCTTATCAGCTGACTTTGGTTGCCTCTGTAAACGTTTCCATGGAACTGTTGATTTTGAGGCAGAAGACTTTTTGCCACTACAGCTTGGTATTTGATGAGAAATTGGAGGTATACTTTCAGTTGACACTGTAGAGCATGAAGTACTGGAAACTGTTGGCTCACCGGAAACTTCGGATAAATTTGTATGACGTCAAAATTTTACCTCAACCGCACACTCAAGCTGTCGCGCACTCAAATTTTCAACGAGGCCACCCTCCTCATCACCCGTTAGTACCAGTGGCGCACCCAGCGGCGGATCCAAAGGGGCACGTGCCCCCCCCCCCAAAAGCCTCACATTTTGCCTTTTTTCAATAGAAAACGGCTCGAAATTGCTTCCATCAACGCTTCAAGTTGCTAAACTTCACAGGCGTGCCCCCCCCAGAAAAATTTTCTGGATCCGCCACTGGGCGCACCGAAGGGGGGGGGGGTTATGGTCAAACCCCCCCCCCCCCCCCCCCCCATAAGCATCAAGATTTTGCTCTGAAAAAGGTCATCTTTGGCCAAAATTGCTTTCACCCCCCCCCCCCCCCCCCCCCCAAGGCTTCTCCGCAAAGAAAAAAAATCAGTGCTGGTTCAAGTATTATGGTAGAAATAGTTGTTAGATTTGTGAAAACCAATAATCTGAAGCAAATAATGCGTCAAAAATGAATTCAGAGTAAAAGCTATTTTTTACCATTTTGACACCGCGACATCCTAGCGTGCCCATATGGGCACGGCAAAGTTTGGCAGATCATTGTAAACAGTGGAATGATAATTATTCCATGGTATTGGTGTTATTACCTTTCTAATACCCTCCAGTTATGAAAAAAGTCCAAACATACATATTTCAGAGCATTTTAGGTTAGGAAAAACAAACAAAATACTCAACGGGTCGCAAAAGCCATTTTTTTTTACTAACTCCAACTTTCACACTATACATTTAAATCATAATTTTCAATTTTTATCCAAACTAACCTAAAAATCAAAACAAACAACATCTTGGGGAAATGTCTGAAGTGGTACCAACTGAAAAAGTCGGTTCAGAAAGATTCTTTGAGCAAATCAAAAAGTCACTATTTCGATCCCGTTTGGTACCGCTAGGATGATAAGGGTTAATATTCGATATCTCGAATACGGAAAACGATATCGATATCCGGATTACGCCAAAATATTCAGTTTTTTATGCTTTTTTGATCGACGTATCATTCAATAAGGGTCGTGGAAGGAAATTTTCAAGATAGCCCCTTTTAGGGGCAAAATTTTTAAAAAAAATTTGGGGCTTTAAAATCAAATTTGGACTAATTTTATGTCAAAACCATTTCGTTATCTGAAAAGTACTTGCTTTTTAGAGTATTTTGGACCCATAGTTTTTTTAATTCCGACTTTCCAAAGTGGAGTAATGATTTTTTGAAAATGGGTCCAAATCGAACTTTGAAATTCGATATATCGAAAACGAAAAACGATATCAACTTCCGGTTTGCGCCAAAAGTCTTAGAATTTTATGTTCTTTCGCACGATGTATCACAAGATAGGGGTTGCCATTTGAAATTTTTGAGATAGCCCCCCTGGGGGCCCCCCTAGGGGGGCTGGGGGGGTTTCGACCCAAAATAAAGAAAATTCAGCCAAAATTATGAAGAATAGTCCAAACCGTAACATTTTATCTCAATTAGCAAGGAAAAAAACCAGGGGGGGGAGATAAAAAAAACACCCTGTATGATCACCACAAGGCCCGATTAATTCTATCGTACCGCCCGATTACTTATTGATACCATTGATATAATTATGAATAGATTCATAAGAAAATCGATAAGGAAATAAAATTTGATACATTAATCGGGCCGTGTTGCTGTATACGATCACCAACCGTGTTTGATTGATTTATCGTTTTTTTTTCTCAGCGTTCGGTGCGAATTCCGAATAGAAAACACAAAAGGACACCTTTTCCCCTTCTTCATTCACAACTTGTTTACTTATTTTCTTCGGTCAAAACTGGAAAGCCTGAGAACGCTTTTGTTCAGCACCATAGTTTATCGATCTATCGATTTAAAATGTCTGCTAAATCTTCGACAAGCTAAAATCTGCTTATAGAGTCGAGATTTCGGACGTGGGTTGAAAAACGTAATCGTTGCGCCAAGCAACTATTCCTACTCTTGGGACATGGAATTGCATATCCGAGAAACTGAAGGAGTTTTTTTTCTCCCGTAAACGAAAACAGAAAAGCTGGTTGCGCTTGGCGCATGACCGGCGCGGCGGCGGCGCGCATGGTGAAATTTTTTGTTTCTTTATTCTTTGTTTGTTTCTTCACCAACCGCTTGATGTAGCATGGTACTCATAAATGATACATTGTATGCTGAATTTATTAATATTAATCCTTAATTCAGGCTTTGGTTAAATTAGCAACGTTTTTTCTAGCAAAAGCTTTTCGAGATATTCCCATTTAAGTGCTTTCATAGTTGAAACCTTTTCCAGCTTAATTCAATCGGATTGATAGCGTGACTAAGTCATAGTGGAGGAAAGCCGCGTTTTAGGCATTTCAAATGGGGAAAAAAGAGAAAACAAAAAATCCAAAACCGTCAGCAATTGTTTAATTTTTTCATGAAATTTTTCAGCCCAATAGATATATGAAAAAAATCGGTTGAAAATAAAATCTCTAATATTGGAAGCGGATTATTCCGCAATAAGCTTAGTGCGTATACGAGTTAGTGCGAGTGAGATTATGTATATATACCTGTCTCAGTCGCACTTATCGGGGCATATGGTATCCTTATTTCTGCAATATCCCCCGTCTTTATTTTAGAGAGTTTCAGCTTTCAGCATGGACATTTCAAGGAAACTTTCATAAGTATATGCAAGCAAGTACCGACGGTTCTCAAAATTGTTTTTTTGCATATATGTGCATTAATCAATTTCAGCCAACAACTGTTGACTTTTTGAGCAGCGCGACTCGGTGCCATTATTTGGAACTAATCGACTTTGGAATCATCTTAAAAATTAAATTTTTCAATTGAAAAGTGAGTCAAATATTTTTCAAGTGAGTCAATTAATCACCGAATTTTATTACATTCCTAGCACTTTGGCTGCTACACGAAAAAAAAGATCAGTGAAAATAACCATACGGATACCTGATTTTAGCACCTGCTAGATGTTATGGTAAACTTGACCAGAAGTATGGTACAGTTACCGATACTTTGAGTAAATTCGACATGCAATCAGGTAACATCACCTAGTACCTAGTCAAAACATAGTATACTTCTGGTTAACATTACCATAACATCTAGCAGGTGCCAAAATCAGGTATCCGTATGGTTATTTTCACCGTAGTTTTTTTCCGTGTACAACTAAAACATTAATAACAAGTACTACTGCCTGCAATGCTCAACTTCAATAATTGAGTTTTTGTTTTCTCAGGTAAAAATTGCGAGGGTATCCAATTACGATTTGTTTTTGTTTTTGTTTTTTTTTTGTTTTTATTAACTTTTCTGCAGCTTTTACTTTTGGTGCTTTTGGTTCAACATTTTGCAATACTTACTGCTCGTCGACAATCATATATGCAGGGTCGTCGCGTAAATACAACTGAACTCCGTGCCACACAATACATCCGGCAATCGAATATCCAAAGACGCGCTTGCCCAAGGATTCGTTCTTTTTGTACACATAAAGCATGACCAGAGCGATTATGAATAATTGCATGTCTGTTGATAAGTACCAGGATTGGTACATGCACTGAAACAAAATAAAAAGACAAACTTTCCTGAGGATCCAGTCATATGACAATAGCTGCGGCTAAAGTTACAACTTGTCGAGCGCTTTTCTTCTAATGAAAAGAACATGTTAATACATTTTTATTTTTTTTATGAAGAGCTGACCTCTTAGAAAATGGGGTTCTCGCAAACTTTTGCTGCAAGCAAATAAATAGTCCAATCTGATGAAAGGACCGGGAGAAATCACGAAAATCACACAAGGAAAGTCTAAAATTCAGTAATAATTATAACCTCATATAACTGCTAGTGCTATAACGGCAAGCTCGTAATGGCGGTTCAACGCAGGTAACATGAAAGATTTCTGTCTATTATGTCACTTTCTCTACGGAAACACAGAGACAGACATGTCTCAATTTAGATAGGAATCTCCCATGATACCTGCGTCTCTCCGCCATTAAGTCCAATTTTGAGAGTGAATTTCGTGATTTTTTAGTGTACTCATCGCCATTTTTATAGGTTTTTAATAAAACTTTTTATGCAAGAATCAACTCTTCAATCCCCTGTAGCAAAAGTTTGCAAGAGCCCTATAGCTGGCTAAAGTTAAAAGTTGTCAAGCACCCTTCTTCTAATGAAAAGAAAATCTTAGTACATTCTTTTATGTAGAGCTGATCTCTTAAAAAATTGCAGTTTTAGCTCGTGCTATTTGGCAACCATGTATTTTTGCAATTTGTACCTTGACTTTCAAAAGAAAGCATCTTTGTAGAAATTTTCATTCTTCCATTTCCTGGACTAGTTTTAAAAATGAATGCAGTTTTCAGGTATTACAATGGGTCTGTTGCAAACTTTTGCTACAACGATTAAGAGTGTGTAATCTGATGTAAAATCGCCTGAAAAGTCCATTGGTGGCATCAGAAAGTCATAAAATGCAATAATAAACTCACAAGAGGCGTTTAATTAAATCCAAGATGGCAGAGAAATGTCCAGCAATTTGTATGCATGCACCACGAACATCCAAGGATAGCCAACCTCCAAAATCGATCACAACCAATCACAACGTAAACAAACACATAAACCTATACCTCCAGTGAGGTTGTCAAAGTTAGCCATCCTTGGATGTTCACGGTGCATTCATACAGATTGCTCGATATTTATCCGCCATCTTGGATTTCGTTAAACGCCTCTTGTGAGTTTATTATTGCATTTTATGACTTTCTGCTGCCACCAATGGACTTTTCAGGTGACATTATATTCGATTAAACACTCTTAATAACTGTAGCAAAAGTTTGTAACAGACCCATTTACAAAGTCTAACAGAAATACCACCTGGAAGTATGCCTTAAAAAACATATTTTTTTTTTTGCCATAAATACTGGACAACATTAACAAAGACCGTTTCGATGACACGGAAAAAACTAAGTTTAGGCACAACCGCAGTATAGCTTTTTAAAATAGCTTCGCAAAGAAAAAGTGTTTGCTCTACTGGAGAAAGTTGGGGTTGTATCGAAGCTAGCTTTACTTCGGTAGAGCGAAAGCAAGAAGAAAGGCTGTTGCTCTACCGAGGTAGTGCTTCGGTATAATCGTAACTTTCTCCGGTGGAGTTAGAACTTTTGCTTTGCGAAGCTATTTTAAAAAGCTGCTGCGGTTGTACTTAAACAGTGCTTGTTCAGTGGTGAGGACTTTCTTTTGAAGGCATAGTACCTATGTTTCGATTTCTCAAGGATTTATCGAATCCCGTGAAGATCGATTATTTTACGTAGGTTTAAATGGGAGAGACTCTTTCTAGCGCGATCGAGTCGCACAAGGGTCAAGTTGAATCCACAGCGTTTATGCGATCCGATCTAGTCCGGTCCGCCCTCAATCCGAGTTCAATCCGAGTTCAATCCGAGTTCAATCCGAGTTCAATCCGAGTTCAATCCAATTTGAAATGCTCGCATAAACGTAGCTAGTAAAAACTACGCCTCTATTAATTCAAGGATGGAGAGAAAACTAGATCGCCCAGAAGATTTTCCATTACTCGGTTGTACTTGTACTCTTTAAGTGTTTAGTTTACTGTTTAATCACCTTCTGAAAATCAGTTTCCTCTTCATATGAGATTTGTGCTCGGTTCTCTCATCAATTAGGAGAAAAAAACAAACCATCTGAATTTTTTTATTACGGGTCCTCATTATTTCAATTCATTTAGGCTTTACACTTTATAAATAGGTAAGTTTAAGTACCATGACGCAAGTGGAAAATGCGCAATTGTTGTTACTTCTGATTTTTCTATTTTCCCGAACACACATTTTTGCAGAGATGCCATTTTGAGTCCATTTAACGATATTTTTCAATTCACCGATGATTCCATTGGTTGAAAAAAGATTGCACGGTTCAGTCCAGTGTATGACTGTACCTACTGAGTGAAAATACTCAGATGTGTAATCTTTCCTCAACCGGTGGAGTCATCGATGGCTTTAAGAAACTCGCGGATATTTTAATAATTTAACGGCGATTGTACCGATTCAGAAACGATTGCAGATCAGTGTATTTTTTCGTGCAGTACAGTCATATACACTAAACCGAATGGTGTAATCTTTTCTCAACTGGTGGAATCATCGGTGAATTGAAAACTGCCGTTGGTTTATACGCAAAACGGCAGCTCTGCATTTTTGGGACGAACTCTTTTACGGCGCGCGCAGGAGTATTTTACTCTCAAAAACCTGGCCAAAAATATTTGCGTGTTCTTGAATAGTTGAACATCGATTTCGGTTAATTTTCCAATTTAAACTCGAAAACTCCTATTGCGCGGTCTATGGTTGCAAAAGGCGTAAAAAATGAAGAATTTTGGCACAAACCAAAGATCGATATAGCGCATTTTTTTGCCGAGTCTTCCTTATTATTTTATAAAAAAGGCTTGACACTTCAAAATGTTGCTGGATAAAAATGTGCAACATTTTGCAAGTTTTTATTGCAGAAACTATCTCCCTAGAGGGTCTTTTCAAACCTCCTTTTTTTGATTTTGCCGGGTTTTGCCCGGAATGTATTTAAAATTGCCTTTTTTTATTTATCAATTGCGTGAATGACCCGTGAATTTTTTTACGTCAGTTTTTATTGAGTTATAGAATGGTCTTAAATGCATGAGAAAAAAAAATTGGTTTTCAAAGTGAAGTGCTTCAAAAACATCACCCAAAATTGGCGAAATGATTGGATGCTTGTTCGTGATGGAAAATGTTTACCTATTAATAATGGAGCACAGTGAAAAATAGAGGGTGACTGAGACACTCACTTCCATGATGTCCTATATTGACAGTAGATCAACTTTGGGATCCTAACGCATCTAGTACGCTAGTACGCTATTGATGGGCGGTTATTTATATAGCACTTAGAAACCGTCAGTATTTTTATTTTTCGACGAAATTTTAATTCAGGGTTTTTGGCCAGGTTTTTGAGGTAAATACTCCTACGTGTGGCGGGACGATTCAACAAGCTTCAAACGCAACTGTTTATGAGTTTGGTCCCGAGATAATTGTAAACTTCTCGAGACGCTTTTTATTTTATTCATGACCAATTAAACCGCAACTACAGGTGTCCTATATTTTGGTGGTTTCTAACTCAAGGTCAAGGTCCCGCGTGAGGTAGATTTTTTCGCTTCTTATTGTGCCATCCACCTATATTAGCCATCATGTTGTTATTGTTATTTGATACAGATTTTCACAAAAAGAACTTTAACTGAAGATCTGCGGGAGCCTTGGAGATGGGTTAAATCGTAAAGCCCCCTGATTATACATTGTTGTATTATAAGTGGTGGTAGCCACCCGGGCAAGTTTAAAAAGCCCAGAAGCAGTTGGCTAGCGGGACCATGCACTTATATTTTTTTTTACGAACATCGCAAAAACGGCTCTGTAGAGGGTTTTAGTAACGGCGGCAATCGGTGATGAGCGTTCCAAATTCAAAGACAGCTAGTTTGTCTCTCTTGCTCTCACGTAACCCGTTACCCCCATGTGTTTCCATCACACTCTAATTTCAAAATTCGTAAGTATATAGAGACATCATCGAGAAATTTTTTGGCTACACAGAAAAAAATGGACGTGCTCCAGATGACACAAACTTTCCATGTTCTAGACACGAACGTACACACCAGTACGGGAACGAGTTCTGAGCGCAATCTATTTAGGTTGAGTTTGCGTCTGAAACGCATCCCGTCGTGTCCAGAACCTGAAATGTTTGTGCTCTGAGCACGTTGCGTACTGGTGTGTATATAGATCGTGTCTGGAGCACATCCTTTTTTTCTGTGTAATATGAATTCCTCGATGCATTTTAACCCTTGTGAGCCTAAGGTATTTCGGTAACACAAAGGACTAAGGGGGGGTATTTTTGTACCCCAAGGATATTTTCATGCAGCACAGTCAGTATCAATAATTTTGAAACTTTAATGGATGGATTATGTAATTAGTACCCTAAGAGAGTAGTTTATGTGAAATTTGAGTAAATGTTTGCTATGTTGCCAAATTTACACCTACTTTTAAAAAAAATGTCAAAATAAAAAAAATGGAAAAAATGAAATGAGGTACCATCTTATTTTTCCATTTTTGATAAATTTCCATTTTTTTTTCAATGATCTGACTTAATATTCTTAATCTACATAAAATTTCCGTAAAATTCACTGTAATAGATGGTTCCAAACTTAAAACTGGCAAGACGAAGGGGGGGGGGGGATATTTGTTCCCCAACACTTTAAATTTCTATAATATCGACAAAAATTCATAAAAATTAATGAAATTTGGTGGACGTGTTCTAAGTATCCTAACTTGAAATGTCATGAAGTCCCAAAAAATTTTGAGCAGTTTTGACAAAATGGCGTCAAAAAAACTGGCCTGGGGTACAAATGTACCCCCCCCCCTTAGGCTCACAAGGGTTAACGCGATTTTGATCATAATATGTCGTAAAAAAAGGCCCTGTATACGAATTTCGAAACTAGAAAGATATGAGTATACATAGGAGTCACGGGAGAGTGAGTGAGATAGTTTAGAACGCTACGCGAGTTTTATCACACCGATTGCGACCGATGAGTGCATTAATGTGGTAGTTGGCTAACCGTTGACTTCGTACTAAAACCGTCTATTATGGTATCCATCATCCATTGTACTTCTATCTAATACTTTGGGGGCCGCCTCGCCCCCCCCCCCCCCAAGAATTGACTGTTTCTCATTCGTTCAAATGGGATGAATTCAATGTTGCCAAATTGCTGGATACGTCCATGTCTGTCTATATAGGTCTTACGACTATAATGGTTTTTGAAAAGCAGAGAAAACTCTGCCTCCAAAAGTCTTTGAAACAAGAATTAAAGTTTGACAGAGAGAGACAGCGCCAACGAGGGGTCACACGAGAGCGAGAGTGATAAATGAATGGCCTGCAGGAACCAAACACACCGGAAACTTTCGTCTTTTATGAACAGGTACATTGGAGTCACAAAAACATTGAATCGTTATAAGTTTAAATTAAGTGCAGTGGCGTCGCGTGCCATCTGGCAACAATGCAACTGCTCCATTTAAACTCATTAAATATATCGAATTTTCCTTGTGCACTGTGCACCCCCTGAATTCGATCTTTTACATGAGTTTAAATGGATGGAATACATTGTTGCCGAATTGCACGCGACGCCACTGATTAGGTGATTTTATCGTACCATTGAGTCCGTCTTAAAGTAATTGTTGATGTAGAGCAAATTGGTCCACCAGCTCTCGTTGCAATTCTCAATTTCTGGTACCACATTCAACGGCCAAATTGGGCCACTACCCAATTTCGGAAGTGTACTCATGAATAGAAGAACAACAACAGCATACAATGGAGTGAATCTAAAACAAACATTGCATAGTTATTGAATAGAAATATCTAGTACATAAGATGTTTAAAAAATAACGGTAGTGATGCTTTGAAAAAGGTAAAAAAGTTGACCCACTACGGGTATTTTCATATATTTTCACACAACAAAAACCGAAGCACTAAATGGGTCTTTTGAACACTTTTGATACAGTGTTATGGAGGGTTGATTCTGGTTTAAAATCACATTCAGATCATACAAGTCTCAAAATCTGCTGAGAAAACTCACTAAAGACGTTTTAAGGAAAGCCTAAGATGGTGAACGAAAGGGTGAATCAGGGCCGTAGAACATACCTCTGAGGTTCCCGGGGCAAGATGCATTTCGGGGGCCTGCCTGAAATCGGAGAAGGTGACTGGGGATGTGGGGGGGGGGACATCCGGACGCTCTCGTTCTTCTGGGGCACCGCCAACGTTATTTTAAATGGGAAAACAGACTTACGAGCAGACGTGTCTTTTTTGTGGGCTTTTAATCGCTGACAAAGCGCAGGACTCTCAAAACGCCCCCTCTGCTCTTCCCGGGCACTGCCAATGTTATTTTAAACGGGAAAACAGACTTACGAGCAGGACCTGTCTTTTTGGTGGGCTTTTAATCGCTGACAAGGCGCAGGGCTCTCAAAACGCCCCTTCTGCTCTTCCGAGGCACTGGAAATGTAATTTTTAATGGGAGAACAGACTTACGAGCAGGCCTGTCATTTTGGTGGGCTTCCGATAGCTGGAAAGGTGCAGGGCTCTCGAAACGTCCCCTCTGCTCTTCCGGGGCACCGCCCATGTTCTTTTAAATGGGAAAGCAGACTAAAGAGCAGACCTGTCTATTTTGTGGGCTTTTAATAGCTGACAAGGAACAGGGCTCTCAAAACGTCCCCTCTGCTCTTCCGGGGCACCGCCAATGTAATTTAAATGGGAAAACCGACTTACGAGCAGACCTGTCTTTTTGTTAGGCTTTTAATCGCTGACAAGGAGCAGGACTCTCAAAACGTCCCCCCTGTTCTTCCGGGGCACCGCCTATGTTATTTTAAATCGGAAAACATACGAAAGAGCAGACCTGTCTTTTTGTTAGGCTTTTAATCGCTGACAAGGTGCACGGCTCTCAAAATGTCCCCTCTGCTCTTACGGGCCGGCGAATCAACCCTGTTGCACCAAAAAGATCGCGGACGACGGCAATTTATATTGATGGTTAGAATGTAAACAATCGTTTCACTTCCTCATAGTATCTACATTTTGTGTCATTCTGTGGAGTTTTTTAGGGTAAATTGTACTTTCCCGTTTTTTTTAAAGATTTGTTTGGTGAATATTTCACGTTTTGAGTCGATTTGCCCGAATTCTTAAAAGAAACCGCCGGCAACTGCTGACTTTGTCGAGTGCCGTCGTCATTCATCCTTGCTGCGCTCGGCGAATGCATGCAAGGTTGATTCACCCTTTCAAACGCCATCTTGGCATTTCGTAAAATCATAATTTGTGGGTTTATGAGTGGATTTTGAGACTTTATGGTGCTCTGAATGTGATTTTTACGCGATTTAACATCAGAAGCCACCCTTTATTACTACACTGTAGCAACTAAATGCAACATATATACCCATTATTTATCCGATGCTCTCTTTCTCCGGTGAGATAAGATAATGAACATCATTAATAGTCCCATGCATATTGAGTTATGCGACCATATTAATATTTATAATAAGTATTTTCGGTGCTGCTAAGTCACGGTCGTGGCTCTCAAGAAAATATGTATACAGGGTGTTTCACATAACCTGCTCACTATGGTTTTCTTGAACAGGTGACAATAAAAAAATCAGGAAAAATCGGTTTTATAGTAACTCGGACCTAAAGTTTCATTTAAAAATGCTGCCACAACCGAAAATTTGGTTTTTGGGGGGTTTTCAGGGGGGGCACCCCCCTAATCTCGAGATTTTCAAATAGCAACCCCTATCTTGTGATACCTCATTTGAAAGAGGGTAAAATTTTAAGCATTTTGGCTTAAACCGGAAGTCAATATCTTTTTTCGTTTTCGAGATATCGAAGGTCGAAGTTCGATAATGGACCAATTTTCGAAAATTCTTAACTCCTACAAAAATAGTCGTAAAACAAAAAACTGCACTTGTAAAATTCTCTACTTGATGAGTACTTTCAAGAAAAAAATACGAATTTACAATCAAATAAACCGGAAGTCGACTTTTAGGCACCTTAACATTTTTGGCGGGAAAACCCCCATTTCTCAAAATTTTCAAACGGCAACCCCTATCTTTTAATACCTCATTCGAAGAAGCGTAAAAAGTAGTGCATTTTGGCGCAATCAAAAGTCCGATATCGTTTTTCTAATTCGATACATCGAAAATCGAAGTTCGATTTAGACCATTTTTCGACCTTGTAAAAAACGAATCCTATCTTGTGATACATCATTCAAAAGCACATAAAAACCAAGAATTTTAGTGCAAACCAGAAGTCAATACCTTTTTTCGCGGTCGAGATATCGCAAGTCAACATTTAAGGTAGGCCCTAACCAAAGACTAAATTTTGACTTGCGATATCTCGACCGCGAAAAAAGGTATTGACTTCCGGTTTGCACTAAAATTCTTGGTTTTTTATGTGCTTTTGAATGATGTATCACAAGATAGGATTCGTTTTTTACAGGGTCGAAAAATGGTCTAAATCGAACTTCGATTTTCGATGTATCGAATTAGAAAAACGATATCGGACTTTTGATTGCGCCAAAATGCACTACTTCTTACGCTTCTTCGAATGAGGTATTAAAAGATAGGGGTTGCCGTTTGAAAATTTTGAGAAATGGGGGTTTTCCCGCCAAAAATGTTAAGGTGCCTAAAAGTCAACTTCCGGTTTATTTGATTGTGAATTCGTATTTTTTTCTTGAAAGTACTCATCAAGTAGAGAATTTTACATGTGCAGTTTTTTGTTTTACGACTATTTTTGTAGGAGTTAAGAATTTTCGAAAATTGGTCCATTATCGAACTTCGACCTTCGATATCTCGAAAACGAAAAAAGATATTGACTTCCGGTTTAAGCCAAAATGCTTAAAATTTTACCCTCTTTCAAATGAGGTATCACAAGATAGGGGTTGCTATTTGAAAATCTCGAGATTAGGGGGGTGCCCCCCCTGAAAACCCCCCAAAAACCAAATTTTCGGTTGTGGCAGCATTTTTAAATGAAACTTTAGGTCCGAGTTACTATAAAACCGATTTTTCCTGATTTTTTTATCGTCGCCTGTTCAAGAAAACCATAGTGAGCAGGTTATGTGAAACACCCTGTATATAGCAGCAACACTGTATCGTGATATCAGTCAAAATATAGAAACGCATATTGACGACTACTAACCTCAAAAACCGATATATAATCGGCGTGATGACAACTCCCCAACCCAGCTTCTTGTTTTTTTCTCGTTTTTCAAGTTCCGAGAAGAAAAAGTAGCCAAGGAGGAATCCACTGATGCCGAAAAATGAATTTATGATGATCAAGCAAGTTGTCAGGACGTTGAAATCTCGCGCTTTCTGGAAAAGGGACAACAATTGAACATTATGAGCCTTCTTGAATATATGATTCCAAAAATATCATCAGGAAGGAATAATAAACGGGTAGCCGGGAAAAGTGGAGACTACGAAAGCTTGTCTGAAAACGAAAGCCAAAACAGAAACTTTGATTAAAGTACAATCGGATCCCGAAATTTTTCATTTTATTAAAGCGTAGCTTTCGGTAATTTTCGTCGTTCAAAAAGGAGAAGCTGATGACTCCTTACGCCATTATAGGTGGGAATAGGGGGGGGGGTTGAGAAAGAGAGGGGATGAGAGAGACAGAGAGATAAAGAGAGGTAAAGAGAGAGATGACATAGAGAAGGAGAGAAAGAGAGAGAGAGAGAGAGAGGGAGAGAGAGGGAGAGAGAGGGAGAGAGCGGGAGAGAGAGAGAGAAAGAGCAGTGTTGTGATACTTGCCTGTTCAAAAGGAAGTGAATCGCTGATGGGTGCAACCACTTGCATCCTCCATCGATGTCCGTACAAAACTAGGAGGGTGAGGAAAGTGCGAGCTCCTGTTATCGCATCGAAACCAGATCCATAGCTTTTCGGAAGCAGGAGAGAAGGCACGTTATGCCTCATCGAGAAGCACAAGAAAGCTTTCCTCAGAAATTCTGCAACAATTCCAATCCTGTTGAGTTGCTCTTTCTAAAAATTACGTTCCATGCCCTTACTCAGGGTCCGTATAAGTAAACATTTACGTGGGAGTTAACGTTTTTAATGCGGCCCTGGTCGAAATGCACACACCTACAGACTGTTTTAGGAAAACAATGTATCGCATATCGACTGTGTTGTGGGGACCTCTGCATGATTCTAAACGAACTCTTGTTCGTCTTCAACGTAATTTTCCTTTAAAATCATTATTCATTCCCAACGGAAATTTTGGCTACTAAACCGAAAAACAAATACAACTTTAGAGCGGAAATGATTTCTCCGTCCTTGAAAATACCTCTAAGAACTTGTTGCAATGCAAGCTGCCGTAATAGATTAGAAATGACATTTTTCATATTTTTGTCTTATATTTTCCTAATCATTCTTAGCTTAAACTCACTCAAATACTATTGGTGTCAGTCGCGCTTAACACCCCGAAGCTTCTAATGCTACCTTTTTTCAACATAAAGTAGCTCGAAATTGTTTCCTGTGACGCCGACACCTCAAATTTCAAATTTCCTCGGCATACCTCTCTCCCCCTCCAAATAAGAAACTTTCTGGGTCCACCTGCAGCGTTGTTGCGTAGAACTAACGGGAATTCGGTCTACATGCGTAGGAAAATCTTGACATTTCTTATTCTATTCATTCCGGTAGTTTTTGTTTTGGAAATGCTATACATGAATTTGTACCATAACTCAAAATGTGTTTTCAAGAATGGAAAATTCAATTCTTTAAAAAGGTCGTCTAGGCTCTTCAGTTATAAAGGATAGCCAAAATTTCTTTGGGAAAATTCTTTATAAAGGGAAAATTCCAACGACTCTGGGTTTGGTTTGAATATCATGCACAGGTCCTCGGACACTGATCGACACGCTTCATCGTTTTCCGTAAATAGTCTATTACTATATAGTTGATTTTATTTTCACATATGGACGTGATTCAGGGCCGTCCGTTGTTTAACTCACAGTTGTTGATACGTGGTTTTCTCCATAACTTGTTTAATCGACCGACGATTGATGCATCTTTGCAACTGATAATATCCTCTAATGCTTAGTGCTAGAATATCGATTTTATAACGCTCGATTGATCGATTGATCATCGCGATAAGTACTTTAGACATTGATGGATCCTACTTAATGATGGATGATGGATACGTGATAATACGCAATAGAGTACGTGGATCCATCAGCCTTTTGATTAATCCAGTGGCGGCTCGTGCAATCTGGCAACCGTGCACTTTTGCCATTTAAACGTATGCAAAAAGATCGATACTAGGTGAGGCGCTGCGCCTCACCAAGTAATCGATTATTTTATACTGTTTTAAATGAAGGAAATCCATTGTTGCCACATTGCACGAGCCGCCGCTGGATTAATCGTAAATCAATCGCAATCTTTTTTAGTGATTATTTTTATATTTTGTATTCTATTGAACTAGTAGCAAAAAGTTTATACATGAGCCCCATTTAAGACTTCAGTGAGTGAACTTTGATCGAATAACTTTCGAATATTTAGCTGTGCGCGCCACTTATTTCACAATTCCATATAATGACCCACGTTAACATCTATCATAATGGAGCACACGGTGGTTGTATAAAGGTTAAGTAGAAAGAGCATGTTCCTTATTAGGCAATAATGCTGATTTGTCACTCGGTCTTTCGCGCACACACAAAATAGATCTGGATCCGTACATGTTTGTAAATGCATACATGCAAACGAACAATTTTATTTATGTATTTATGTGAGCATCAGTGATTTATTTGATAATATAAATCTCGGCGGCTTCGCCTCACAATGGTCTTAAATCGAAAAAAGTGGCGAAAAATCAATGAAAAAAGGTGGCGAAAAATCAATAAAAAAAGGAGCACAAAATCAATGAAAAAAAAGAGATAAAAAATCATAATTTTCGACCTTATACGTATTAATTAAAAAAATCCCAGTGATATATTTCCACGGTTCAATTGACTGTTTAAAGTGTTTTTTTTTTTTTTTGTATGATCATTAGAGGATCCAGCATTTCTTCCCATTTGAATGTATATAAAACAATCGATTCTTGAGGGGACCGTAGCCCTCTTACTAATCGATTGTTGTTTATACATTCAAATGGCAAGAATCCACAGTTTCCAGATTGCTAGATCCACCTTTGTCTGCCCTGTGATTAACCCTTTATAGTCCACCTAAGTTTAACAAAACGCCACTTTTCTGTTTGTATAGGGAAGGTAGTTAACTATTCGTACATGAGGGAGTTGGAATTGCCTATACTATGAATTGAAGGCGCCCGCCATAACCTTATGTTGTAAGTGTCGATATCGATAATCGCGTTTATTCGGAATCATGAGACGAAAGCATAATGTTTCATAGACACCCTGTTTGTATAGGGAAGGTAGTTAACTATTCGTACTTGGGGGAGTTGGAATTGCCTATACGATGGACTGAAGGCGCCCCGAAGCGCAAATGAAGCAATGTTTCATCATAGACTAGGGGAGATGAAAGAGTAAACTCGGGCTTGGTCCATGAAGGGTTAAAATTGCGGTCTTGAAAGTTGACGAATAATACATTTATGAAAACTTTTCTTTCTTAGTTTTTGCCACTTTTTGATCGTCTCAGCCCATTGTGCGCCTGTGAAAGACTTTCAGTGTATCATAATCTGTCTTTTGAGATAACTTTGAATTTCGCTCCATGACTCAGCCTGTGATGATTCAAATGATTCACAAAACACTTGCTGTTGTTGTAATTTAAATTCTCGCGTAAATATTGCTGTCGCCAGAGATGATTTTGATTTTTTAGAGAAGGACGGGCGGAGGGGCGGAGGGGCGGGGATTTATGGAAACTTACCCATTGGACGTGAGCTGCTTTTGCCGTCAGCAAAGGAATCATAAATAGTACTGCTTAGCACCAGTGAGATCAAAACGAGGAACAGATTCCTGCAACAGATGGATTCAGAGATTTGAGAATGGGATCTTTTGGGGCCCTTTTTACCTTACCTGTAATGGGGCGGTTGCCCAATCCTGCTATAAGCGATTTCACAGTCGATACTGGTGTGAAAAACCTCCAAAAATAACGATGGCAGCACTTATAACTAGAGTCCCTATATACTATGAGAGTTGCGACAAGACTCTCAAAATGAAGAAGAAGAAGCGGATCAATGGAGCCCCCAAGAGGCAAATTGCAAATGGCGGATGGCCATTTGCCTCTGCGCTGTTGCCACTGTTTCGCTATCTCTTATAGGTTAGGTTCAGATTCTCGACAGTAACGGTCGTTATTGAAAGAGATAATGTTCTCCATGATAACATTCAAGCAGAGGAAAAATTCACAAAAATTACCGCGGTCACTGTTACTTCAAATGCGTAATGATAGCGAGTTCGCGAAAAGTAAACAAACCCTCCGCCATTTGCATTTGCCTCTTGGAGCTTTCTTGACAGCCTAAATCTGAGAGCCAATCAGAAATGGATTCAGCAATGGCGCAACTCTCATAGTATATAGGGACTCTAATAACTTCCAAAATCCACTCCTAAACTCAATAAACGCTTTTATTCACGCGAGCCTATAATGGCGGCTGAGGGCAGTAATAATGAGAGATCTGCATGTAACAATACTGTAAATTCATCAAGAGGTGACCAATAAGATATGACTTTCATGTGACACCAGTGTCACTAGGTGTCACAGTACCATTCATCGGATGTGGATCACTACTCTGGTCATTAATTACTTTATGTGAATCATCCTTGTCAGCATAGAGAGTGATAAAATTAAGATAGGAATCTCCCATTATTACTGCCCTCTGCCACCATTACAATCGCGTAAATAAAAGCGTTTACTGAGTTTAGGAGTGGATTTCGGAAGGTTTTAGTGCTGCCATCGTTGTTTTTCGAGGTTTTTACACCAGAATTGACTATTAAATCGTTCATAGCAAGCCAGCAAAAGTATGTGCAACAGCCCCATTATAATTTTGTAACCACGAATCGATGGATACAGTTTCGTAAAAACATAAGGCAATTAATCAGAATACACAGAATTATTCTTAACAGCTTCATGAAAATGTATCTGTTGCTTAGTTAGAAAAAACAAAACATAAATTAAACGTCACGATTTACGTTAAGTAGACTTATTTTTTTATCCATAATTATTAGACCTCTCATCGGACCCAATAAATTAGACATTTTGTCATAAAACGCGTATTTTATCAGAGACCTCTTGACTGTAGACCAATTTTTTGTGGCTCAACTGGCTTCCAACTACATTTATTCCTCTACCTTTATTTATCTACAGTATATTTATTCCCCTCCCTGTATTTATCTACATTCCACTCTCGTACGTTGAAACATTTCAAGTCCTCCATTAACATTTTGCTTTCTTTCGAGGCAAATGAATGCATAATAAATTGTCGTGTACATTTTTCTCGCACTGGACTTCGATCGATATTTTCTAGACCAACCTTATGTGTTGAAAACATTCTCTGTTTCTTACTTCTTTTTAGTGCCCCCCCCCACCCCTTCTATCCTATCATATACATATATCTACAGCGAAAAAAAAGAAAAACAAGAGAAAAGCACTGAATGCTAAACACTGGGGTTGACCATTGAAAACCGGTTAGTAGAATGGAAAACAACCGCAGTTGTCAAGAAATGAAAGTCCCCTACAGCATTTCCTATTTTTATCTGTTACATCAGAGTTAATTTAAGCTAACGAACTCAAAAATTTGCCTTACTCTGAGAAATTGCATCTTTGGTCGGTCTTTGGTCTTTGCTCTTGTCATGAATATTTGCTTATTCGTTTGTCTTTTGTGTGAAAGAATGAGTTTGGTTCAGAAGTAGATGCACATTGCACACCCCGCCTTTAAATTAACACCCGGCCGATAGCGCTAAGAGCTGGCACAAAGAAATGAGTGTGTTAGAGAAGGGGGTGGGGGGGGGGGGTAGAAATAACTTCAGATAATGTGAAATGCGAGTAATTCATTATTTATATGGCTATGGTGCAAAGAAATCTGCATTAAGAGAGCCGACGTGTGTGCCCCTCCACCATGGGGCATGTGTGCATGGTTAGTCCAGGGCTGCCGTTTTGCGTATAATTAATAGCATTTTTCAATTCACCGATGATTCCACCGATTGAGAAAAGATTACGCAGTTCAATTCAATGTATGACTGAAATGCACGAAAATACTCAGGTCTGTAATCTTTTCTTAATCGGTGGAAACTCCGTTAATTAATTAAAATATCCGCACGTTTTTTAAAGTCATCGACGACTCCGCCGGTTGAGAAAATATTACAGATGTGAGCATTTTTGTGCATTATACAGTCATACACGGAACTGAAATGTGTAATCTTTTCTCAACCGGTGGAATAATCGGTGAATTGGAAAATGCGATTAATTGTATCCGCAAAACGGCAGCCTTGATGGTTACAGAAATATGTCTTTCTCTTTCTCCGGTCATTTGAACGCATGTGTTAGAAAAGGTTAGTGGAGGGGACCATCACGTGACTTTAACCCATTATCTCCGTCCTTTTTTAACGTGCAAGTTTAAATGGGAGGAAAGAGAGAAAAAGACAAATTCCTGTATATGCCTACCTATGCCCTCTACTTGTACAATGATGGCAGTTTTGCATGCGTCAAACTTACTTATTGCTAGTATCCGATAGAGAATGCGATCAGCTGCTGTTGAGCTGTTGAAGAGTTTAGTCGCGCTTTCATGGTTGATCCGATGAACAGTCGATTTATTTCTATTTAAAGCTGGCTTTTCTGTTTCCGCGAATTTAATCGCACGAGTAAAATGCCGGAGCGCCGATTGGTTCTCGAGTTGCACGAATGACAAATGAACTCTCGCGGGCACTTATACCTCTCAAGGATAAAGGACTAGCGACAATACTAGAAAATCAGTTCTGCTGCCATTTCGCGGATATTTAATGACATTCCACAATTCGTCGGCGATTTACTGGTTGAAGAAAAGATAACTGATTTGAGTAATATTACAAGCCATTGTTACTTCTCAACTGATGCAAATATAATCTTTGCTTCAACCGATAAAAACACCGGAAGATTGTCAAATGTCATTACCTATAATGGGGCAGTTGCAAAGGTCTGAAACGTTAGGTTTTTTATGAAGAAAATGATAATACTTGATGAGCTGAGAACAACGGTCTCTTTGGTTTTTTCGCAAGTGTCCCGGTTTTGGAGATACATAGGTGTAAAGTTGTAAAAAAGCGTGTGTGTAGTGACGTCACTACGCGGAATTCCCATTTAAAACAATGTATTTTGGGAGAAAATCTCATCTCCGGAACAATGGGTTTTGATTAAAAACGAAATATATCTTTGTTCTCAGCTCATTGAGTACTTTCATTTTCTTCATGAAAAACATAACATTTCAGACCCTCAAAACTGCCCCATTAATTAACTATCCGCAAAGCGACAACACAAATTGATCATTGGTACCAGTGGTGCATGCGGGGGGAGGGGGGATTAAAGGGGCTAAATCCCCCTATACGTCTTATTTCTAGGAGTGGAGGGGAAGAAGGGAGGGTTTCAATAATGGCGGCTGCTGGTGATGAGCGTTCCAAAGAAACACATTTTGTCTCTCTCGTTCTCATAACCCTCATGATATACAGCCATCTCACTCTAATTTCAAAAATCGTATATGTATAAAGACATCGTTCATAAATTTTTTTGGCTTAAATGAATTCCTCGAGGCATTTAACGCGATTTTGATCATAATATGTCGTAAAACAAGGCCCTGTGTACGAATTTCGAAACTAGAAAGAAACGGGTATACATGGGGGCCATGGGAGAGTGAGTGAGATAGTTTGGAATGCTACGCGAGTTTTATCACAAACGATTGCGACCGATGAGTGCATTTGTTGTGGTTGTTGGCTAACCGTTGACTTCGCACTAAGACCGTCTATACTCTCGAACAGAGAGAGCAAAAGAGAGTTTTCTTTTTCTTATTTATTTATTTTGGGTTTTGTCAGAAGACACCAGAGACTTTTAAACGGGTCATTCTACAGTAAAGTGGACATGATATGCAAAAATTGAAATTTAAAAATGAGTGCCTAGCAGTCTTGTTTTGCATTAAGGTGATTCTATGGCAAACTCCCGAAAATTTTAATCCGATAGATGGCGTTACTTGTCGTTGGCTCCGAAAATAGCCGTTTTTTGACGGTTTTCGGCTGATTTCTCTGCACAGACGAATAAGAGACGAAAAATCGGAATGTCAGCACCTGCTTAATTTTTTGCTTGATTTTTTGAGCCATAAACGGGCCAAATTGGTTCTAAAATAAAGGCGAAAGTATGCAAAGAAAAAATCACGTGTAATTTGGAGTTGTATCAGTAAAGATTACAGGTTTCTGTTTCACCTGTAATCTTTACTGATACAACTCCAAATTACACAGGCTTTTTTCTTTGCATACTTTCACCTTTATTTTAGAACCAATTTGGCCCATTTATGGCTCAAAAAATCAAGCAAAAAATTAAGCAGGTGCTGACATTCCGATTTTTCGTCTCTTATTCGTGTGTTCAGAGAAAACAGCCGAAAACCGTCAAAAAACGGCTCTTTTCGGAGCCAGCGACAAGTGACGCCATCTATCGGATTAAAATTTTCGGGAGTTTGCCATAGAATCACCTTAAAATGCAACCAGAGACGAAAATATTACCTAAATCTAATAAGGTCAAACATACGTGTTGATGTTACAGCAGGTTTGATGTGTATTTTCAATGACAAAATCACGTACGTTTCCCACCCGTTACAAAACGTAGCTGCCCTACTCGTTACGCTATTTTTTAATTTTTTAGAGAAAAATAATTCAGTATAAATGAAAAAAAACTTTAAATAGAATCAAAGTTAATACCCTCACCTTTAACAACAAATTTTTATTTCTTCAAAGCTCACAGAGTTTTAACTTTTTCTGGAGTGATTCAAAAACCTTGTCCATTTTCTGTCTCACCCGTTACACCCTTATTTTGCTCTTTTCTCAGCTTTGGATAGACTTTTTTTTAAATTTTGAAAATCATATCACTATATCTAGAAGTTAAGACCTTTCTGTTGGTGGGATAGTTATTCCATTTAAATGATTAAAAAGTTGAAAAAAAAATTAATGACCCAAACATCCATGCTCTAAACACTAAGATTCCCATGATGACAATGGGGCTATTGCACACTTTTGCTATAAGCGATTTAATAGTCGATTATGGCGTAAAAACCTCGAAAAATAACGATGGAGGCACTAAAAACTTCCAAAATCCACTCCTAAACTCAATAAACTCAGTTATTTGCGCGAGCGTAATGGTGGCCGAAGGCACTAACAATGGGAGATTCCTATCTTAATTTCGTCACTCTTTCTATGCTGACAAGGATGATTCACAGAGTAATTAGTCATCAGAGTGATGATCCACATCCGATGAATGGTACCGCAACACCAAGTGACACCGGTGTCAAATGAAAGTAGTCTCTTATTGGTCACTTCTTGATGGAGTTTCAGAATTGTTAGATGGGAATCTCCCATTGTTAGTGCCTTCGGCCACCATTACGCTCCCGCAAATAACTGCGTTTATTGAGTTTAGGAGTGGATTTTGGAAGTTTTTAGTGCCGCCATCGTTATTTTTTCAGGTTTTTACGCCATAATCGACTATTAAATCGCTTATAGCAAAAGTGTGCAATAGCCCCATTCTTACTTGGTGAATTTGTCCAGGAACGGTGATTTGGCTTTAGTTTCGACAGTCTCGCGGGTTTGACACAACGCAGGATTCACAGTGGCGGACACTCTCTCGCCGAACCAAGTCCGCCTAAGAATGGCATCGACATCTTTTTGGATATCGGATTCGCTGCAAGAATCTGGCATGCAGATGCCCCAAAATATCTGGTCCCGCCTCCAAATCGTCATCTCTCCGGACGGCTGTAAATAATGAGACAAATTAAACGCAATGATTAATACAAAGGACCGTTCTCTCGCACGCAGAAAAAGAATCTATTCAAATCAGAAAAAAAATCTAGTTTACACGGTTTCCAACAAAATAAGAAACAAGATAAAAAACGCAGTGGCGGCTCGTGCAATATGGCAACAATGTCATGTCTCCATACACGGAAAAAAAGATTAGTGAAAATAACCATACGGATACCTGATTTTGGCACCTGCTAGATGTTGTGGTAAACTTGACCAGAAGTATGGTACATTTACCGATACTTAAAATACCGATTACCGATACTTAGTAAATTCGACATGCAATCAGGTAACATCACCTAGTACCTAGTCAAAACATAGTATACTTCTGGTTAACATTACTACAACATCTAGCAGGTGCCAAAATCAGGTATCCGTATGGTTATTTTCACCGTAGTTTTTTTTTCCGTGTATATGATTGTCAGGGCTGCCGTTTTGCGTATAATCAATACTATTTTTCTATTTACCGATGATTCCACCGGTTGAGAAAAGATTACACAATTCAGTTCAGCGTATGACTGTAATGCACGAAAATACTCTGATCTGTAATCTTTCCTCAATCAGTGGAAACTCCGTTGATTAATTAAAATATCCGCAAGTTTTATAAAGTCATCGACGATTCCACCGGTTGAGAAAAGATTACAGATGCGAGTATTTTAGTTTATTACAGTCATGCACTGAACTGAACTGTGTAATCTTTTCTCAACCGGTGGAATCATCGGTGAATTGAAAAATAGCATTGATTATACGCAAAACGACAGCCCCGATGATTGTATGTGAAACAATCGATTGGAAAGTAAAGCAGCGCTTCACCAGCAATCGATTGTTACACATAGATTCGAACGGAATGAAGACATTGTTGCCAGATGGCACAAGCCGCCACTGAAAAAACGAGCCAGCGACGACTTGACGTAAAAGAAAGTGGTGTACGGGAAAATGCCGGAAAACACGAAAAAATTAACAGATAGAAATACCTCACAAACAGTTTCTCGAATCAAAATTATTCTGGGACACCCCCCCCCCCTCTCCCGACCACCCTTTATTACTCTGGGTGAGACCCCCAACCCCCCTCTTTAATATTCAGGGGGAGACCCCCACACCCCCTATAATACAGGCCTCCAAAACAGGCTCGCCTATGGAGGTACCGAATTTTCAGTCTTTAATTTTTATGTTAATTTTAAGTTAGTTCATTTAATTTGTCTAGTATAGATCACGTGTAATTTGAGTAATTCAACATTTTTTTTGTTTGTTTGTTTTGTTATTGGCTTTTGTCTAAAGACTGAAAATAAATCATTTATCATTTATCAATATTCTGGGGGAGATTCCCACGCACTCCTTCAGAGGTTAATTTTACAGTTGGCTGCACTGAAAAAAATCAATTGTTAAAGCAACAATTCAAAATTTGCTGATTTAACAAAAATTGAACTAATAATAATTCTTCCACGTTTTTCAGCTTTTTCCCTTACGCACCTGTATCTTAATGTTAAAAAATAAACTTCCTGCTGTAATTTCTTCGAGAACGGAAATGAATTTTTAAAAATGGCCGTAGATGTAGCAGTCTAATTAAATCTATTTTTTTTTCTTTTAGCTAATACTTTAATTCAATAAAGCAAAATTATAAAAACGGTATGAATCATCAACCTAAATTAAAAAAAAAAGGCAGTAAAACATTTTACTAGTTTGGAGTAAAATAATCTGCAAAAATTATGAAGAGAAATATTTTGTATCTATAGGTACACTCACTCGTATTTTGTTCCAAACGTTATCGAATGGATCGAACTCCAGGCTTTTGTGGGGCGGCGAATGAGGCTCCTCTGTACCGAGCTGGAGTTTAACGAGACAGTATTTGCCATTGACGACTCCTCCATTGTATGTCCCAAGATCAGCGTTTACTGCCAAACACTCGTCAAAATTCCCCAAATGATAATTGTTAGCAGCTAGGATTCCGTTGGGCAGTTTCGCAGACGCATCATACACTGAAACAAATCAAATGATGACAAATTATAAATTATAAGTGATGATCTATTTTCAGTCTTTAAACAAAGGCAAAAAAATATTAACCCTGAACTGCATGACTTTTTTTTTCAATAAAATAATTTTTTTTCAATACAATTTTGATCCAATTGAGACAGGGAAAAATAGTGAAAAAATTCTTTCCATTATATTTCAATGGTAAAGAGCCTGAATATTAATTGTTCAAAATATGACCTTACCCACATTTAGGTATCCATGCAACTGAAAATAAAGTTTTCAGGCTAAAAAAAAAAAAAAAAAAAAAATTAAAGTAGTAAAAAATAAGTTAGTAAGTTTCAATATTTGTTTTTTTTTTTTTTTTTTTTTGTATATGGTACCCCTGCGTTACTCCCAAACATAACAATGAAAATCGGAAAATCTCAATCAGAGTTTCAGTAAGCTATTTTCAACCACTCTGCACGTTCTCTATCCTGTGCTGCGCGCTCTAGGACAAAATCGACAATTCTTACTCGTTTAGTATCTGTTCCACATGTGACCCACCATGCAGCGACAGTACAACTCAAGTCCCCTACTTTCAGATAAGGCTTCAAAGTAATTGTTCCAGATCTGGGCTCATCTGCAGTTAAGGGTTAAATTAAATAAAATAGGTAACTCATACAACTGGACAAATTAAATAAACTAACTTAAAATTAATAATAACGAATTAGAAAAGAAGAGAAACCACCGACTTGCTCATTGAAAGCTCGAACAAATGGAAATAAAATCTGAGCTTTGTTGACATGTTTTATGAGAACGAAATCTTTGCGTCTTCAATGATTTTCAGGACTTCCATTTCGCTGATCCTCATGGAAGAAGTTCATGATTCCAATTCACCAATGATTCCACCGATTGTCAACATAGACTTGCCATGACTTGCCATAAAGATTACACCCAGTTTAGCTGGGAAACCCTTTCCATTTAAATTCGGAAAACGGCAGCCAGCAGAGTAGTAACCCTTTTCACTAGTGCATGACTGTACTGAACTAAAATACTCTGTAATCTTCTCTCAAGCGGTGCAACTGATGTTAAATCATTAAAATATTTGCGAGGTTTTTTAAGTCATCGACGACTCCGCCGGTTTAGAAAATATTACATATCAGTGTATTATCGTGCCGTACACAGTCATATACTGAACTGAGCTGTGTAACCTTTTCTAAACAGGTGGACTCATCGGTGACTTTAAAAAAAAAAAAAAAACTTGCGGATATTTTAATAATAAAACGGCGTTTCCACCGATTGAGAAAATATTACATATCAGAGTATTTTCGTGCTGTACAGTCATACTCTGAACTATATTGTGTAGGTAATCTTTTCTCGACCGGTGGAATCATGGGTGAATTTAAAAAAATGTCATTGATTTTACGCAAAACGGCAGCACTGCCAAATTAGGAGGACAAATCTCCACTTGTTCCGTCAAATTAAAGGGGTCGTTAAACATTCCTACTCCTAGGTGTTGCATTTGCCTAAGCATCGAATTGAAGGCGATCGATTGGGATCGATGATATACATATTATTTTGCAAATTTCAACATCTTGGAGTATAGCTTACGTTAAGGTGAATCTTCAGCGTTTAGTGCCGATTTCTGCCACCAGAGCGCTACCGTTCGATTAAAGTCGAATTACAGGCCGAAAGTAATTTATTTGTTAGAAAATGGAGTGTCAGTTACTAGATAATAATCTGAAGAGTGTCTCTGCAAAAAAATTCGTAAATGACTTCAAAAATAAGGCTGAAAGTAACAAAATATGAAATATCTCGAATCGATTCTTGTATCGAAATGCGATATCTCATTTGTTGGTACTTTCAGCCTTGTTTCCGAAGTTACAGACGAAATTTTTTGCAGAGACACTCTTCAGATGATTATCTAGTAACTGACACTCCGTTCTCTTAAATATAAATTACTTTCGGCCTGTAATTCGACTTTAATCGAACGGTAGCACTCTGGTGGCAGAAATCGGCACTGAACGCTGAAGAATCAGTGATTCTGAATCACCTTAATAGAAAATTCAAATGCTCTAAGGCAGATCTACAGGGTGTTGAAAAACTGTTCCCGAATATTTCAGGGGCGGATTCTACAGGTCAAAATAAGACTTTTTGTCCCTATAAACATGGGTCCAAAATTGCAGTCTTTTCGAGTTACAGTGTTGCAAAGTTTCCGAAAAACAAATTGAAAAACTGTCATAACTCCCTCGTTAATTTTTCTAAATGCTCGTAAATATGTACTTTGGTGTAGTTTTAGGCGTTCTTGCCGATTTTGGCCGTGAAAATGCTGTATGCAAAAATTTGAGGGGGTTATTGGGGTTTTTCTTGATTTTTCTTACTTTTTTTGGCCAAATTATGTAATAACATGCTTTCGGATTCATTGAACCCAAAAACGATTAGCATTACTGAAAAGGTCGTACAAAAATATGCATTTTTAGTCCTTACAAGTTTTTCCAATTCGTAAACCATTTCCGAGAAAATCGTCCCTGAAGTTGGAGAATTCGGCTAAGAATTGACAGAATCAAAGAAAAGGCGATTATTGGCCGACCTCTGCAACTTCAGGGACGATTTTTTCGGAAATGCTTTACGAATTGGAAAAACTTGTGAGCACTAAAAATGTATACTTTTTTACGATCTTTTCAGTAATGCTAATCGTTTTTGGGTTCAATGAATCCGTAAGCATGTTTTCACATAATTTGGCCAAAAAAAGTGAGAAAAATCAAGAAAACCCCCCCATATCCCCCCTCAAATTTTTGCATACTGCATTTTCACGGCCAAAATCGGCAAGAACGCCTAAAACTACACCAGAGTATCTATTTACGAGCATTTAGAAAAATTCACGGGGGAGTTATGACAGTTTTTCAATTTGTTTTTCGGAAAATTTGCAACACTGTAACTCGAAAAGACTGCAATTTTGGACCCATGTTTATAGGAAAAAAAGGTCTTACTTTGACCTGTAGAATCCGCCCCAGAATTATTCGGGAACAGTTTTTCAACACCCTGTATATAGTTAAGAGAACGGAATATATACTCGGGCGCAGTATTGAGAGGGTTAGTAGGAAAGGAAAGATTATAAACCCGATGTCTCCAGCACTAGCACTAGCGGATTCAAGAAACTGTCATTCTCTCTCTTTTCCCCATCAGAACGTGTGTGTTAGAAAAGGGTAGAAGAGGGGGAGCGAAAGTCACGTGACTGCCCATGATCTGTCCTTTTCTAACACACGCGTTTTAATGGGGGAAGAGAGAGAGAGCGAGAGAGAGAGAGAGAGAGAGAGAGAGAGAGAGAGAGAGAGAGAGAGAGAGAGAGACACGAATTCCTGGATCCACCGCCGCGCCGGCGCGGCGCTAGTGTCCACCAGCAAATACTCGTCGAACGTTGACGGAAATGACAGGTATATGTTTCCACTACACATCGAATGGTCCACTCTCGGACGCTGTTTTGCATACCTAAGTAGTAAAATTAATATTAAGGTGCATTTTTATGAATATTAACGATAGATATATTCATAGCGAAGTATTAATAGACTGTTTTAGTAGAGCGATATATCGTATCGATTGCCGTCCGAGGGCCTCTGGTTCCAAACAAACTTTGGTTCAATGTAATTTCCCCATAAGCGAACTTTTGAACGGAAATTTAGGGTATTAAATCAAACAATAAATGCGACCTTTTTGCGATTATGAATTTTACGTCCTGGAAAATGCTTAATTATGCCTGGTTCCTTGACTAAAACTGCCGAAATCAATAAGATAATACAGATTAAATGTTGCATTTGTAGGTTAGAATCGCCAGAAATCCCGCCAATTCCACAACAACAACAATAACATTTGGGTGATTCCAACCTCCAAACGCATCGTTTAATCTGCAATATCTTGTTGATTTTGGCAGTTTTACGGGTGGAACCAGGCAAAATTAAGCATTTTTGAGGACTTAGAATTCATAATCGCAAAAAGGTCGCATTTATTGTTTGATTTAATACCCTAAATTTCCGTTCAAAAGTTCGCTTATGGGGAAATTACATTGAACCAGAGTTTGTTTGGAACCAGAGGCCCTCGGACGGCAATCGATACGATATATCGCTCTACTAAAACAGTCTATATAGCTTGTTTCTAAAATTAACTAAAGTTTTATAAAATCATCTTCTTTGGTTGCGATCAGGCTGTCATTTTTGGAGGTTATAAGAACACGCGCGATTTATGATACGTAAACAAATATTCGCTGTTCCGCGGTACTGACCTTGAATTTTTGAATATAAACATTCGAAGTCAAAATCACGGGGAAAAAGGAGTTGTTTACATACATCTTATTCTTGGGGGATTTTCGAATTTTCAAGACATGACGATTATGATTTTTTAAAAAAAAATAATAATATAATAATGTAATAATTGAGTTTAGAATAGATGAAAAGATCTCCATTTTGCTTCTCCGAAGTATTTTGTTGCGCTAATTTTATTTCTGGACTCTTTTTAGACACGAACCACTCAATTACCTTGCGTACCCAATTTTATTTTTAAAACAGGTGCTTTACCACGCCAACTGCTGATCGATGATATTGAACACATTGATTAGACAACTAAGGAGAAATCTATGATTACTACTCATTTACGATTAGTGGCTCAAAATGCGCACAATTCAGTCAATTTTACTACCGAAAATGTACTAGTTGAGATTTTAGTCCTTAGTGTGCCAACATAGAGTCAGAGAGTCGGTTGAGGTCTCATTTCAATGCATCATATACTTTAAAACTACTTTCAATACCTGCAGCTATGTCTGTTCGAGAATAAATATGCTGAGATTTAACAACTGATTAGTATAAAAATAGCTATTTTTCAGTTAAAATAATTAATAAAATATATGCTTTATACAGGAAAGAATTTGTTTATTATTGTCTTCACTTTACTGACAGTTAAAGTGTTTAATAGATTTGAGTTTTATACTTGAATCAATGTCCAGAAATTCTATTTCTCAACTTTCAATGCGATGGGACCAATGTTGAAAAAAATACGATGACTATAATCTTTAAAATTCTAAGAGTCATTCTGTGTTTTCGGGGGGAAAACAGAAATCGTCTAATCGCGTCAATTGAATATACGATTTGATTAAATTGCATGTCATTGACGTCATGGCGGTGAGCGTCAACATCTTAACATTTAAAAAAAAAAACAATAAAACAAATAAAACAAAAAAACAAAAAAAAACAAAAAACAAAAAAACAAAAACAAACAAAAACAAAAGAAAACATCGCTGTGAAATGATCGAATGTGTAATTCGAATGTGGACACTTCCAGAAGAAGGGCCCGTAAATCAACAGGTGAGCTCTTCGGTTAAAAACCTCTATTTGCTCACAATCACAATTCTCAGGAGGAGCACACCCCTTGTCTTTATGGGCCCTTCTCCCATAACAGTGGCGTAACTTTGAACTCGGGTCCCACCCGCAGATTGAACTGGAGGGCCCTCCATCACCTTCCTACAACAGAATCTGCATACTCTAAAATAACTCATTGACTTCAAACCTCCCCCCCCCCCCCAAATCTAACTAATAACAACTGCCAACACGAGCGCCAACATTTTTAGGGCTCTGAGCTTCCAAAATAATGATAGAAAGTTCGAAAGATCCCCTACAAAGTTGCTTCCGGGCTTGCCATTTTAGCTATTCCTCAACGAACCTCCGGTGAAGAAGAGGGGCTCCTAAAGTCCTAGGAGATAGAATTATGAGGCTAATTTGTTTGGAAAGAAGGGCCTCACTTCAAACAATTGGCTACACTGACTTTCTGTCCACTTTTTTGACGTCCACAGGCTTTACGTCCTTTGTTTTTTTGTCCACTACTGCAATGTCCACCGCTATAGACGTCCACAGAAGTGACGTCACTAACATATGTCCACTCATGTTACGTCCATCGAGCTTCATTGCTCCACAATTCAATAACAGCATAAAATGGGAAATATTCGATAAAAAGGTGTGAAAATAGATTTATTTCTGTGACAGTAACAGGAAAACTCGGTACTTTATAATTCTTGTCCTTTAGCGGCGTATAGTTAAAAAACAGTTGGACGTATAGTTAAAAAAAAATCAAGTTCTGGGTTATAATGCTACTCACTCAGGGTTATTTGGAGTCAAGACAAAATGCCCCAGGAACTCGAATAAACATCTCTGAAATGTCTCAATATACATTTCTGATAAACTAAGTAAACTTACTGTGAAAGAAAGAAGAAAAAATCATCTCTTAAGAAAGAAGAACTTAACTTAAAAACAGAACAGAAGGACGTCTCGCCTCCTTTTTTATTCTTTCTGTTTTTATTTTTCCTCGTTTTTTTGTTTTCCCCATTTGTTTTTGTTTTTGTTTGTTTTTTTGTTTGTTTTTTTGTTTTTTAACCTGGCTGCGGTAAAGGTCCCCACTCGTTCCGGGCCCAACCGCACCGGGGTCCCTCCGGCCGCGGCCCCGTAAGTTACGTCACTGTCCTCAAATGATTACAGATACAGAATTCAGATGCTCAAGACTGCCCGATAACGAATTAGATAAATGCCGTATTTTGATTAAACTTGGCAACCAAGTGACGCATCGTCACCGAAAATCACCGGTTTCCATTCTTATATCCAGTCTTCCAAAAAGTCGGGAATTTCAAGAATCGGCCCGCAGACATCAATGAGCAGGCTGTCGGAGTTTTGTTTACTGTTTCTCAGCAATGTTCGGGACGACTTGGATAGTATGGATTATCGATGCTTCATTAGCATAGGTTTAACGGGGGAGAAAAACGGGATCCTGAAAATAATTGATTGTCCGCGAGACTACTATATTTATGCGTATTATGCGAATATGCACTCAAAATATTCATAACCCGGGATCAACATCCTAAATGATGCAGACCATGACAATGGGTGAATACAAGAATTTTCTCTCTCTCTCTCTCCTCTCTCTCTCTCTCTCTCTCTCTCTCTCTCTCTCTCTCTCTCTGGCCATTAGAGGAGTGTTAGAAAATAATTGCTGAGGGGGACATCACGTGACTTTAGCACCATATCTCCGTCCTGTTCTACCTTACTCGTTCAAATGGGAGGATAGAGACAGAGAGAGAGGGAGAGAGAGAGAGAGAGAGAGAGAGAGAGAGAGAGAGAGAGAGAGAGAGAGAAAGAGAGAGAGAGAAAAAGAGAGAGAGAGAGAGAGAGAGAGAGAGAGAGAGAGAGAGAGAGAGAGAGAGAGAGAGAGAGACAAAGTCCTGAATCCGCGTACGATGCAGAGAGAGGTAAACGAACGATGGTTGAAACGAGATGGTCTGGGTTTGCGAGTCGCGGGCAGGTATCGGCCAATCCCACCAACCAGATTGAAAATGCCCGTGACAAACCTCCCATTCACAGTTCAACGCAGAATAATCCATTTTATTGCTCTCTGATAACCAGTTTTCATGCAAAATGAAAAGTTATTTAAATTTGATTTTTCTGATCATTCTCGGATTTGCATATTTAATCGAAAACGCATCGAAAAAAAAAAAAAACAAAACAAAAATCCGTCACAAATAGAGCGAAATGCTTCGAAATCGGAGGGGAGGTTAAATGATAAACAAATCGCATCGTGCGCTAATAGTGGGTGCATTGACGTCATTCGAACGTTTTATATTTGTTGTTGGAAAAGAAAATGGTTTTTTCCACTGTTGTCTCCTGGATAATTGTTGCCACATTTTTGAACTCCTTCACGGACATTGGCGGACCCAGGAATTTTTCCTTCTCTCTCTTCTTCCATTAGAACTTGTGTGTTAGAAAAGGACAGATCATAGCGGCAATGGGTCTGTTGCGTACTTTTGCTACATCGATATAACTCATTGTTTTTAACGTAAAATTCGGCGAAAATAACGATGCGCACATTAAAAACTTTCAAAATCCATTCATTAACTCAGAAAATACCTTCCATTTCAAACAACCCGCGATACACTAGACACTATATCACCGACTTATAACTACACAGATGGAACCATCTCGTTTATGTAAACATGAACAGTACTTGCAAACACTGGAATGTTTCGTTTAGATGCGTACATTTCTTATATTATTTTGTAATCTTTGATAAACCGAAAAAACCAGGCAGCAAGTGCAGCCAATAGTTTATGTATTTAGAAGGGAATTCCATCATTTTATAGTTACGATGTTGTTTACTTATGCACGGTGGTTCCGTCTATGTAGTAGTATACCGGTTCAAATAGACTGTTTTAGTAGAGCGATATATCGTATCGATTGCCGTCCGAGGGCCTCTGGTTCCAAACAAACTCTGGTTCAATGTAATTTCCCCATAAGCGAACTTTTGAACGGAAATTTAGGGTATTAAATCAAACAATTAATGCGACCTTGTTGCGATTATGAATTCTACGTCCTCAAAAATGCTTAATTATGCCTGGTTCCTTGACTAAAACTGCCGAATTCAATAAGATATTACAGATTAAATGTTGCATTTGTAGGTTAGAATAGCCCGAAATCCCGCCAATTCCACAACAACAATAACAACATTTGGGTGATTCCAACCTCCAAACGCATCGTTTAATCTGTAATATCTTGTTGATTCCGGCAGTTTTATGGGTGGAACCAGACAAAATTAAGCATTTTCGAGGACGTAGAATTCATAATCGCAAAAAGGTCGCATAAATTGTTTAATTTAATACCCTAAATTTCCGTTCAAAAATCCGCTTATGGGGAAATTACATTGAACCAAAGTTTGTTTGGAACCAGAGGCCCTCGGACGGCAATCGATACGATATATCGCTCTACTAAAACCGTCTATAGTGTCTAGTGTAGCGCGGGCTGTTTGAAATTGAAGTGATTTCCTGAGTTAATGAGTGGATTTTGAACGTTTTAAATGTGCTCATCATTATTTTCGCCAAATTTTACAAATGAATCAAGGTTCTATATTGTTGTAGCAAAAGTATGCAACAGACCCATTCACGGGATTTTCGCCCCTCCTCTATCCTTTTCTAACACAGGCTCACTTATGGGAAAAGAGAGAGAAGGAAAATTCCTTATGGATCCATTGGTGTTCACGGAAATAAATATGGCTCTTTGAAGACCGTGTACAGTTCAGTAAATGAATCTACTTGAACCGAATTACATAAAATGTATCCTTAAGAGTAGCCAAGGTAGCTCACAATTTGGCGACTTTGTAAAAGGTCAAAATCAAAGGTATTAACTGTATACACCGAACTCTCAATAATTCGACCTTTTACGTAGGTTTAAATTTGTTGTGGTCAACCACTTTCGAGTTACGATCAATTTTTGACCTCGGAGATACATACCCAGATCGGTGATTGACCTTCAAAATGTTTGACATTTAATTTACCTCCCCCCCTTTTTACTTTCTCACTCTAATGAAATTAGAAAAATTGAGAAAGTATTGCGATGGCGCAGATATTTTTGATGCATTTTGTTTCGATACTTGGCCCGCTGCAACTATGTCAAGATTTCTTTTTAATATAAACTATAATATACAACCCTTAAGTCTGAGACTGTTTAAAGGCAAAATAGCTGTTCCATCAATAAACCCAAAAAATAGAATATCCAAAGAAAATTAAACTTATAAAGAAAATGGATGGATGAATTTTGTTGACATTTGGTGTACACAATCTACAAACAAAGAACATCTTTAAAGGGGGGTTTAATCTACCAAACTAAAGAATTCTTTTGAAGATCCACAGTTCAAAACCCATCCTTCAAAGGATGAAGTAGGCAACTATTCGTACAGCTTCTCTGCAAAAATCGCAAACACTTCGAATTGAAGGCGGAATTATGTCCAGAGGTGAAAATATTTTGGGATGGGATGGGAGTCTTGGAGTCTCTCCCAGAATTCTAAAGGGGGTTGGGGGTCTCCCCCAGATATCTAAAGGGGGGTCTGGGGGTCTCTCCCAGAATTCTTAAGGGGGTCTGGGGGTCCTTCGACCCTCCCAGATAAAAATGGAGGGAGAAAGTGTTCGTAGGGTGTTCCCTACAGTTTATTTTTTCTTCAAAGGTCACAAAATAGTTAAACCTCCTTCCCACCCTAACTGAAAAAAGGACGAATAGGAAAAATTGTACCTATATGTAAACATTCTATATTTAAGTGGGCCGCTGTCTTTTGTCGCCTATATCTGACTTTGGATCGGAAGCAATATTTCCTCTGACCGGAAACGGTTCAACGCTGATCACGTGACAACTGTCATTGATAGATTTCACGCTATGCCGCGCCCCAGGCACCATTTATCCCGACACAACTTGATGTGGTGGTTTGAAATAGACTATTGAATACTGGATTGATAAATAAATCGATATCTTGCTACGAGCTGGTTTCAAAAAAAGGCGTGTTTCGTGAAATTTTATTCTCAGAGATGGGTTTTCCAAATGTTGATTCTAAACTATTTCAATTGGAATATAATGGGGCTCTCGCAAACTTTTGCTGTGAGCAAATGGTTTAGTCCAATCAGAGGGCCGATCATTTACTTTATCGTTAAACCGATCGATAAAACTGTCTACGAGTGATGCTATTGGTCGAAAATTGTAAAACTTGGCTGGTGCTATGGTAACCATCGTTAAGAGTTTCGTTTTATAAAGGCTATTCATGAGTAACCTTTAAAAAACGGACACTATAACGATGGTTACCATAGCAACAGCCAAGTTTTACAATTTTCGATCAATAGCATCACTCGTAGACAGTTTTATCGATCGGTTTAACGATAAAGTAAATGATCGGCCCTCTGGTGTAAAAACCAGCGAAAATCAGGAAAATTACGCTAAGAAAGTCTAAAATTTAGTAATACATTCACATAACTTCAAAAACGGCAAGGTCTTAATTGCGGCTCAACGCAGGTATCTTGCAATAGGAGATTGCTGTCTAATTTGTCACTTTCTCAACGGAAACACTGAGATATGCCTCAACTTAGATAAGAATCTCTCATGATACCTTCCTCTCTCCGCCATTAAGCCCGATTCTGAGAATGAATTTGATGCCTTTTTAGTCATGACTCATCTTCATTTTCTACAGGTTTTATGAAAGAATCAACTCTTCAAGTTTGCAAGAGCCTCATTGTGACAAAAGCGAGCGCTTTCTAAAATGACTGTATCTATACAAAAATCATTGGACGCAATCAAATTAAATATAGAGTAAAAATGCCACACATTTTGGGGGCAGCTCCTCTGGCTCCTAAGCGACCTGACAAGTCCCTTTGACGAAAACGAGGCG
Source organism: Trialeurodes vaporariorum (assembly GCA_011764245.1). NCBI lineage: Eukaryota > Metazoa > Arthropoda > Insecta > Hemiptera > Aleyrodidae > Trialeurodes > Trialeurodes vaporariorum. Next base: position 8,508,235 of record VMOF01000220.1, read on the forward strand.
CACCGTCCAACTTTAAAGCCGTAGATTTCTGAATCATACATATATTAAAAATAAAAAAAAAGTTTCAACTGTTCTAGATGCGAGAGAGCATAGAAAAGTTGACGATGGAAAGTGACGGGCAAATTAGAAGGAATGCCCACTAGAAATGCAGTTTAGGAAAACTTTCTGAGGGTCGAAATAATCCAGTTGAAAGAATTGCGCAGCGCGCAACGATCTTTTTGTTTATTACCGTTTATCTCTGGCTCAAGGCTTAATTGCCTTGATTGAGCAGGAGAGCCTACTGAAGGGGGCATTTATTAAATACGATAAATGTTGTCTTGATTGTACTTTTTTCACCATAAAAAAAAAAAAAAACATTCCGATAGTACGGCCAAGTCGAAAAACAAGCGTCTTGTTTTCATAAATAACAGGTATGCTCGTTAATCCTCGGTCTACATAATTGTCCATTGATTTATATAAGATTTTCTGTCAACTGCAGTTTTAAAGAGCAAACCCGTTGCTTGTGGAACTAAGTTACGTCTTTTTTATACCTTGAGGCCATCAACATGAAAATCATTATAATCCGATAACACTTGAGAATATTCAAGCAAGCGTCGGTCATCGCGAAAGGTGCAAGTGTCTGAGGGAACTTGTTTACGCAGACTTCGTAAATTCTTCATAGATATGCAGGTTGACTATAAAAAAAGTCCCGACTCAGAGGTTGGGATGTTTGCCGCTCGAGAAAATGAAGGGGCTTTTTACCATTTTAAGGACAGTTCCTACACAAACCTGCAATGAAGTCGAGTCGGAAGTAAAAATACACGCAAATGAGTGTGTGCGTCGCTCATTTTTTACTTTCTCACTACTAACAAAAGTAGAAATAGAGAAAGTATTTTAGTATTGCAATGGCGCAGAGATTTTCAAAGTATTTTGTTTCGATACTTGGCCCACTACGACTCAGTAAATCATGATAATTACAAAATAATTTGCTCTCATTTTGCCTAGTACTATCCTTAAAAATATTCATCCGTGAAGTATTAATATTATTTAACCATATGTGGCTTGGATGTGTAAATGCACAAACTTTCTGTGGTGCCTGTCTATCTGTCTGTCCGTAGCCATAAAAAGTGAAACCCAGCATAACTTTTGAACTATTGATGTTGCTTTTAACATTCCCCTCCCCATTGTTTTTTTTTTTTAAATTTTAATTTTTAGGTTCCTTATGGATGAAAAATGGTTTCCATTAAAATCAATGGGATAATAATGGGTGAAAAAAGGACAAATTTTAATTTTTCAATAACGAATCTTTAAATCTAAATAAAAATATCAAAGGGGGTATGGAGATCACCCCCAGAATATTGAAGGGGGGTCTGGGGGTCTCCCCCAGATTAAATGTGATGTGAGAAAGTGTTCGTAGGGTATTCCCTACAGTTTGTTGTTTTACCGAGCGTTAAAGTCTCTCGCATTGGTGAATTGAACGGAAATATTCAGAGACACATGTAAATACATTTTCATCTTTAATAAAAATTTTCGCGAAGGACGACGCGCAAATTTGTAGAGTAAGTGTTTTAAAGCCTACCAATTAGGCTGAAAAATAAATCTTACAAATTGATAAGTTTGGATCGGTATTTTTGCCGCGCGTATCATCTTCGGTGCGTGACATGACCTGCGTCAATTAGAGCTGTCTTCTTCATGCTCAAGACAGCGTTGCCGTTCGTGAATGAACTCATCATGAGAAAGATGAATGTTACAAAAACGAGGTTCTAACTAAAAGTCATATCTTTAAGGACGTTTTTATTAAAAAAAAAAAAAAAAAAAAAAAAAAAAAAAATCACTTTTGGTAAAATAGAGCGAAAGGGTGCCCTTTCAATGCAGGGCTTTTAATGGATGGAACCCACTCCAAGTCTCCACAAATATCCTAAGCTATTTTCATTCACAGCACAGTTTCAAAATACTATAAAATAAGAAAAGTAAGTAAGTAGACGATTGAAGTTTTGAAATTCCCATACTTTCTACCCGACTTATTACCCCTTTGATGGGATCAACCCTAGTAGCAGAACCCCTTGAAAAATTATGAAAAAAAAATTAAAAAAATAGTTTATTAAACGAAATCATTAAAAAACCAAGAAAAAAAACTTCTTTTTTAAGAGTGGAAAAAAGCTCCTTCAAAAAAACTATTTTTAAAAACTTATTTTCATTAAATTTTAAGAGTATTTCAAATCTTTTTCAATGTGTGAAGTTTCTCTTCTTTTTTCTTTAAAAAATCATTTAAAAAAACATAAAAAATTGTATTAAAATCTTAAAAAAACGCGCACCTGAAAATTCCACTTTCTATAACTTTGACCTTAACAAAACATTGAAAATAGAGTTTTTTTTAATATTTTTTTAATTAAAAAAGCATGTTTTTTAGTTTTTGATTTACAAGGAAAATTATATTGATAACAAATATTATTTTCATATTATTTGCATTTCTTTTTAATGCAAATGAAATGAAATAATTAAGATGTCAACTTTCCAACTGCTCCATATTTTTCACTTAAAAAAACATTAAAAAAAATTGTTTTTTGAATGCTTTTTTCATTGAAAAATTTATAATTCAAGATCTTTGATTTGTAAGAAAAGATATTGAATTTTACTTAAAAAAACATTTAAAAAAAATTTTTTTTGAATGCTTTTTTCATTGAAAAATTTATAGTTCAAGATCTTTGATTTTTGATAAAAAATATTGAAAGAAACCATCAATTGAATATTTTTTGAATGAAAAATAAAAGAAAAAAAAAAACAACGACGAAAAATACCATTTGATCCATATTTTTACCTTTTAATAAACACTAAAAAAATTATTTTCTAAATACTTTTTTCATTAAAAAATCTATGGCTCAAGGTTTTTGATTTGTGAGAAAAATATTTTGAAATAAACTAATATTTCACAATTTTTTTTTTTAATGATAAGTGAAGGGAACAATTAGCATGGAAAAGTTCAATTCAGTCCACTTTTCACCAGAACAGAAAAATAGAAAAATCACCTGACTAGATAGAAAATATGCAGATTTTTTACTCTCATCCATCTGATGACCGGAAAAATGGGGGGGGGGGGGTTCCAACTACCATTACCTCTCTAATAACCTGATTGTGAACCCTATTAGCTGTATGGAGAGTGTTTCTGCGTGACAAGCATACCACCCTCAATACTTAACAATCAGATAGATTCTTACAACAGAGATCCTTATCCATCAAATGATAAAATGATAATTTTTTGAGCAGAGAATCAGTATGCCCTAAGCCCACAGTAAAAAAAACAAAAACATTCCAACTCATTCCTCAGGAATAAAAATGAAGGCAAAAATCTGAACATAGGCAATATGATTTTCAAAATTTTGGAATAATAACAACACCGAATGCATTTTACGATCGGAAAAGTCACAGTTGGTGCTTAAGTAAAGGAAAACCCAAATTGGAGCATTATTTCTAGTCCGCGTTAAAACCTGCGGAAACTTGAGTATTCACATTTTTCAAACAGAGCTTTTAAAGCTTAAGTGTGCATTGAATGACCTAAGATTTGAGGTTTGGCAAGAGTTTTACACAGAAAAATCCAATGTAGTCAATTAGCAAGCTTGATTGCTTTCATTTATGAGAATAAAATATGAGAGAAGAAAGCACATCAGCTCTTTAGCAGCTGTAATAAAAGACTGCGCAAGATTTACTATTATCCAAGCTTGATTCATTGCGCCTGTCTAACATAGATATATATTAGGAGTGACAAATAACTTCCAGAAGATACCTAAATTACCGAGGGCTACGGTATCACTACTCTAGCTTGACTGACAAGCGTGCATGCCATGTTAATTTCTAGTTCTATTTAATGAAACTACTCACCGCATCCAGAGGTCAAGGAGCCACGCAATGATTGGTTCGTCAACAGTGATTTCGACATCAAACTAAGTTTACCGATCAGAACCTGGAGTTTGCCACCGAACTGTCACAAAACTTATTTAAGCCCGCACAGTACATTATAATCACTATAAGCATGCATTTTTAACACAAATGAATGAAGAGCTATCAAAAAGCTTTTCACTTTCAACGCACTCCTTCGAAGGGTAGATTTTTTTGATTAATTTTTCACAACCGTGAGGATTCTACTGCGCACGCACAAGCGAGATTAAGCACACAATTTTAGGTACACTCCACAGATCTGCAACCTGCTTTTCATCACTATTTTTTCCTAAGCCGAAATCACACGGTCTCAGCGTAGAGAAAATCATAACATTTAAGGTAGACTCCGCAGATGAGCCCGGCGATCTTGATCAAACTGCTTGATTAAAACCAGCTCACCTGTCTTTAAACTTCCTCTGAGGTGTTCACTTTCTATCGGTAGCATCCCATTTCAAATCACAAGGTATTTATACACATGTGTTGGTAAATATTTCAAAGGCATTCGTAAAGGCAAAAATAGATGTGTTGTGAACAATCTTTTCCAGTAATCTCTGACCTGATGAAAAAAAATAAACCAATAAAACTACAAACAAGTTCCTGAATGGACCAAAACAACTGTGTGGATTTCAAATCCTATTCCTTAGAATCAGCATTAAAGGCTAATTCCAGATTCCAATGGTAGTTGGAGCAGACACAATTTCAGTACCTGGTTCAGCCAAGTAAGTAGGTGTGCCTCAGTGGCGGCTCAATTTGGCAACAATGTCTCC